>JAKSZP010017190.1:0-189881 GCA_022478985.1 Massospora cicadina | reverse complement strand
CCAACTAAAATTGAAATTTTGCTCCTTACTTATTTTTCAAAAATATCTACTACATTGGGCTCTCCTAACTTGGCCTCCCCTCCTGGCGGCCAACAGACTCTTGGGCCCAAGAACTACCCTTGTATAATGCTCTGATAGCAACCACCACTTGGGGTTATCAAGCCTTTTTACGCCATGCAGACTACCTCCTTCATGTAGTTTCTGCTCTCTCTGCTGACTCTGCCAAAGGCTCACAACCGCTAATACCAGAGACGTTATCAATCTCTTAGCCCCCTCTTCCACCAGTTGCTGCTCAAGCTAGACCTGAGGTTGCCCTCACAACTACTTTCAGTATTTTTTGGGGGGCTTTGGTATTTATTTTAAAAGTGTATTTCCATCACCTTACCTCTAGATCCTCAATTTAACAAGGTCATTTAAATAACTGCGCCCCTGGCATTTTGGGTGCTGTTGTGGTTCATTGAGAACATGAGTCTGCAGTCCAGTCTAACTTTTCTTAGCCAATTCACTGACATCTTCAGCATGATGATGAGGAAAGCTGCCCCACTACCGTCAGTCACATTCAAACTTCTTCCACCAGATTGCATGCCACTAATGTGGGGTAAAAGGACACTGTGCCAACCAAAGCCACTTCAAGGGCCCCAAATTCAAGGTACATCATGTGAGAGCATCGGATACCAAATAACAGGGAAAAAATTGCAGAGTAGAAACAGTATATTCTATTTTCGCCATATTCCAACATATCCCCTAATCTAATCTCAACATTTCAACTTTGACATCTGTCATTGCCAATGACATACCAGCAGTCACCACCTACTCCTGCCGGGGGATGCTATAGTACAGGCAGCTGAACTAGTATCAAAGCCCTACGCCTAGCAGTTGGAGCAGTATGACTTGCCAATATCTTCTAGTAAAAGCCTAAATTAGAATGGTTTAATGTGTCTATCCTCCTTGGAGAGTTAAAAAGACTATTCCCCTTCTCTGCAGTGAATTACAGTCCTACCTGGGTAGGCCAATAAGCTCAGCACATGCTTAATAAACACTTCGGATTCTTACTATTCCAAGTGCATGTACTTTGATATTCGTGTAGCAAGATACAGATCAAGACTATAGTAGATAGTGGGGCCCCTATTGATATTGTATAAACTAAACTAGTCAAAAAATTGTGATTATCACTGGATATTGCTCACTGCAAAGAATATGGGACAGCTTTACCCAATTTGACTACCTCTCAAGGGCCTACAGAATGCTGCTGCTAAGATAAAGATCACTCATCGTGGCAGCTCACACAAATGGTTCTCATGGGCACCCAATATGTTATCCTCATCAGAACTCCTTCATGAGAATGTACAGAGTCAAACTAATTTTGAGTAAAATAGTCTGATGATACTCAAAAAGAATTTTCCTTTGTATTATCAAAAGGAGACCAACAGACGGAGAAGCAAGCTCTGCTGTTTGTAAATCTAGCCTTTAAAAATGGGATATACTTGTCTATCACCAAAAAGGGCGCGCTGCACTCATTGTTATCACAATAAATCTTTGAATTGAAAAGCATTCCGTTGAGGGTTGGAGGTCATGTGACCATTCCGCTGGGTCACCAAATCATAGAGAAAATGGATATTGACCTGAAAATTCCTCCAATTTTTATGGCAAAGTGTTCACACCATCAATTGCTCAAAAAGAGCCAACTGCAGCACAAGTACTTATTCTCCTGGATCATGAAGAGATTAGTGTACTATTAGCTAACCTTTATACAGACCTAATTTAGGTGAAACGGCACCAAACTATTGCGATCCTCAACATTATTTGATGGGGGAAGTGATAAGATGTGTACGAGTTTGTGACACTAGAGGAGTTTGGGCTGGATGAGGAAAATCATAAGGCCATCCTCTCAGTCATACCATATAAATCCCTGGTTGGGCTGATGGAAGAGGAGATAGATTGGGTGTAGGGTCTTCTTAAAAATTATAAAAAAATTGCTATAAAACTTTGACTTGGTATGCGCTGATGATATAATTATCATATCAACACCAGGAGCCATCCGCCAATATGCCTCCATCTCATCCGCCAGTCTAAGGCAGCAGACGAGGTCATCCACAAAGAAATTAACAAGTTAGTCCAGAAAAAAATGATGGTACCACCTAAAGTTCAATGGGGTATCACCAGTTTTAATTATAAAATTTGGACTAATTTAATTGAGTGGTAATCAACTATCAGCAACTCGTCAAAGTAACAAAGAAGGACTCCTACCCTCTTCCAAGGGTTTTTCAAATGCGCTCAACTGACTCAGTGTAGTGAATTAATTCTCTACTATGGATTCGATTTCTTGTTACTTGCAGATAGAGATGCCTCTGGTGGTACAAGAAAAATGCACCATTATAGCAACCCTATTTCTGTTCCAGCCAACACAAATGACACAAGGGTTATGTAATGACCCTGCCACATTCTAAGAGAGATGGACAGCATACTTGGAGACCTGAAGATTTCTTGCATCTTGTTTTTTAGATGACATAAATATCTTCTCAAGGACGTTCAACAAGCATTTGCAGTACCTGTAGGAAGTTTTTCCACTGACTTTGGCACCGCCAACCTTTGTTAAGCCCAAGAAATGTAACTTCTATCAAGAACAACTCTAGTACCTGGGTCTTTTTATAACAAGGATGGCCTGCAGCCCCAACCGGCAAGATAGAGGCAATTGTGAAGATGAGGACCCTACCAGAAAACGAGACATCCAAATGTTTCTTGGAATGATCAGTTACTATCAACGGCTCATAAAGAATTTTAGTAAAACAGTGGAGCCACTATTCCATTTATTAAAAAATAAAACTCTGTTCAAATGAAGGCCAAATTGCAGCTGGCTTTTTGACTGACTTTGCATCTGTCTTGCTACGTCACTGGTATACATGTACCCAAATTTTGAATTTTGTTTATAAATCAAATGGATGCCAAACTTACTGCTGTAATAGCGGTGTTATCCCAACTTGATGAGGAAGGAGTGGAGCGCCACATATTGTACTGTATTCAGACGCTAGACATACATAAGCGGAATTTACCATTACCAAAAAGGAATATTTAGAGGTGATCTACAAATGCAAGTAATTTAGGGTTTATTTTCACAGTTTGCACTTCAATGTGGTAACTGACCACTTCTCGCTGCAATGGCTGTAAAATCTCAATGAGCTGTATGGATGCCTAGCTCACTGGGCGCTGAAGTTACAGGCATATGACTTTGAGATTAAACACTGGTCTGGCGTGAAGCATCAGAATGCAGATGGGATATCCAGGCTTCCTATTGTTGCATTGACCAACAATATGGTGAAAGGCCTTTGTATCAAGATTTTGAACAAGAAATACAATAACAAAGTAAAATAAGTAAAGCATGCCTTGGACTGACTAATGAAGAACACCGCCGTATGGGACAAAAACTTTTTAAACTTATAGAAGGACATGAGTACATCATACCCTAACCAAACAAGCGTGCAGATCTGATCATTGGCACCCACAAAGCTATGGGCCATGGCAGACTCAAGAAGATATATGAACAGCTGAAACAGCACTACCACTAGGAATTGATGCGCTTTGAAGTCTACAAAGCCTTAGGCTGCTGCTGTGAGTGTCAAGCAGAAGCGCCGTATCATAAATTAACTCATATCACCTGATGAAACCAAACTTCAATTTCATATCATGTCAATCAATGTTATAAGCCCATTGACCACCATAAGAGTACTTAAATCTTGTGGTGGCCAATGATCACCTCAAAAACTGAGTTAAGCCAAATTGATCTGAGGCTTGGGGACCATGACAATTGCCAAATTTATTTTATGGAATATTATCTACAAACATGGATGCTTCAGTTCTCCTGACAGATAACGCAACTAACTTTTTTTCACAGACGATCATTAAATTTAATGAGCTGATGGGGGTCCGTGGGGTCCTGTCAACACCATATTACTTAAAGCCATTGACATAGTGGAGCGGGTCAATGGCACTTTGGTTGGCATTACAAAACTGGAATCATTCAAGTAATCCAGTTGGAATCTTTTCCTACCTTCATCTGTCATGACTCCATGACATAAATGAGGGCACTAATTTCAAGGAAAATCTGGTCGTCAGGAGGCCTAAAAGGTCAAATTACAAGGCCTTCTTAACCTTTATCATACGCTGGATCAACACTGGGTGCAGGCGAGATATGCCCAGGTTGGTCCTGGGGATGTGCATAATGCTTGGCCCTGTGTTACAGAAAGGGCGTTAAAACGCACCAGCTATATTAACAATAACAATGGTTCAATTCAGTTGCTCAGCGAATAGGGTTTCAAAACCATTTAATTTATGAAATCGCAAAATTGGGTCACCTTTGCCTAAAATCCATAACTTGAGTTCAGTCAAGCTTGAGCTACAGCACCCGGCTGATGGTAGGGTGCATCTATTGGGTCGCTTAGGCTTAGCACCATTTCCCCCAATTTGACAATTCTCTCCCCTTAGTTTAAGTGTGTTTCTATGAGACCAACTTTCCTCATTGGTTGACTTCCTTAATAAAAATTCCCCATTAGTTTGCGTTTTTTAATATGTTTCCTTGGGTGAACTTGTGCGCGGACCTCATCAAAGAGGTCTCTAACATTTTGTCCATTTTATTCTCACAACAATATCTACCAATCTAGTGCACTTCTAAGCCACCCTGGTCCCCTCCAGATCGAGGCACTCAAGCACTCCTTCAAATATCTCTGCTTGGTTGTGGACTTGCCTTGGGGGTCCTACCAATTATTGATACTATTATCTTTCAACTACTACATACAGCGTTGTACACCCTTGCCCTAGGTTCTATTTGCTCCAGAATCCTTAGCGGTGCCCTGTTTACCATCTTGCTAATGACTAGTTCCATAGTGGTTTGGCTGTGCATCTTGCACCACCTCTCTGGGAATGAAAGAGTTGCAGACACTCTCCTGACATTAGTTGACCAACTACTTTATTTTACGTGCACTAGAATTATCTGTGTGTGGCTTTTGCTGAGTGCAAATTGGGTGCACCTGCCATTTGTCAAGGCCTCAATGGGACTCACCACCATTTTCTCATTTGGCTAAGGGTTGGTGCATCTCAGCGTTATTCTCGCTACCTCCAACTGGGAAATGCCCACTCTTCTTGCTCATACCTGGTGGATTTGGACGCTTAGCAATCTGGGTGTAGTGATTCCCTGACTTTCCCCCAAAATTAAAAAAAACAGTTTAAAAAAATTGATTTTTTCTCAGCGCTGCATTTGGATGGTGCAGGCAGGATCATTGATGAAGGGCCTGGTTGTGATGGCCTTTGATAATGATGCATAACCCACCACAAAAATGGGTAGGGGTCGTTCACATTCTAAAACGCGTTTTATAACACTAATTCCTTATATAAAACGAGTCAAATATTATCTCTTATGGCTCTACTTTGGAACCAATTTCAGTATGCCAGATTACCCCAGAGAACCCGCGCTTGACCCCCACCATGATCCACAGAACACAGTCAATGGAGAAGGTTTTACTTTTACAATATAAAACTGTTTATTTAACTGTTGAAGATATGGTGGGTATGTGACCTCAGTAGTAAGAGTGGGCAACTATCCCTCTTCAATTTTGTATTTCAAAAACGTACCCTGGAGGCATGCTTATGCTGGATGAAGAATTTCCTGGTAAAGTGTTAGCGGTGTCTTCTATGAATAAAGGCCATTCTGGATAATCCTTGTTGACTGCTACCCTTTCATCCCCTTTAGGGAAATTAACACAACTATTTTGGTGGATACAGGAGCCTCTGAGAATTTTATTGACCAAGACCTGGACGACTACCTTGAGTTGAATTATTTACCAGGTGGCATGGTCAGGGAAGGGGCTTTCCAAGGTATTCACACGCTGAAGGTTCTGGGGTTAGTGGATTATCTTGTGGGAAAACATAATTTAACTGACCACTTCCAAGAAATCAAAACCTCTTGTACCCCATTATTTTGGGAGTTTAGAGGTGGCGAAAGTTTGATGTCAGAACCAACTTAAAAAGACAATACCTTGTCATTAACTTTGAAGGACGGTCAAAAAATAAGCTGTCCCATTGTCTGAAGCTAACTCTAAGGGCGATTTAGCCCAATGGCCCAAGGTCCACACACTCAGTCTTACTTTGTTGCTGAAGCCCTCACTGGAGGTACCCTTACCTTCCTGTTTAAAGGGGGCTGAATCTTTGTTTGATGCGGCCTCAGCCAATGTACTACCTGCTCATTCAGAGGTTTATTGCCAGTTCAAGCTCACCATTGATCTGATGCATTTATCTTCTTCCATTTACCCTTTGACTGTACAGGAGGAAGCGGCCTTAGATGTTGGGTTATAAAGCAGTTAGCTAAAGGCGCAATATTTCAGCATACCTCCCCAGTATACTCTCCACTTCTCTTTGTGAAAAAGTCAGATGGTACCTTACGCCCATGTGTATACTATTGGAATTTCAACAACGTTACAGTACCAGTCTTGCATCCCATCACGTTGGATTCTCATATTGCTCACTATATGGAGAAGGCGAAAGTCTTCTCCAAACTGGACTGCTTAAATGCATTTAATCAGATCCGGATTAAGAAGGGCCAGGAGTGGCTAACTGCATTCTGCACCCAAAAAGGAATTTTCCATTTTTGAGCTATGCCCTTTGGGCTGAAAACGCCCCAGCTTTCTTTCAACGCCATATAGATGAAGCTTTAAAGGATGTTGAAGATACCTCCAAGATGACCGGAATAACTTTGGATTGAGATTCAATATCTCAGTCAAATGATATGATAAAATCCATATAATGGATTTCTGATTCTTCAATTGACCAATGTAAGACTCTTCAAAGTTATCAGCCTCCTATGACAGATGAAACCTAGCAATCTGAAATGACCAAGCATTTTGAAGGGGCTGGGCCCTCATTAAGAAGGTCAATCGAATCTAATAAGCACTCTAACAGATCTGACCATCATAATTATTTTAATAATTTTATAATCAGCAAGATCAGTCATCTTGTAGTAAAGATCTTACCTCAGGTGCATCAAGGAAATCCTCGCGTAGACCCACCAAAATTTCCCCTATAGATAAATCTAATTTTTAATTAATAGAGTACCAAAAAATCTTGTCTCACGTAGCTTAATTTTGGTCTATCTTCATACTGGATTCAGTACTTCCAATTGGAATTTACTATTGCAACAGAACTAATAACTTCAATGTAATTGACTCAATCTTTGCTAGAGCCATGGAACTAATACTTTTGTTGCCTTTGTAGCGCCTGCATATAGAATTTCTCACTAAATTCCAATACTGGTGTTCCCTGCCAGGTCTGCTTCCAAGGCTACCTGGTGAAAACATACTTTCACGCCGATGAATATGTCTAGTGAAGAGAGCCCCTCTTCTGAGGAATCCATGAGTATGGCCAATGGGTACACTCCAACAGGCAGGATCTGCCTTCCGTTACTACCAATAATCTGCAATTTCAAGCTTCTATGGACTTGGCCACTGAAGGCCTGGACCAAAATAATTATCAGATTCAAGCTGCGAATGTAGAGGAGACTTTCAAAGGCTTTATACGGGGAGATATCCAACCTGGTTCTCGCCCTAATCATGACTGAGCATCTAAAGTTGCTAAAAACATGATGAACTTATACATCTGAGCGGTGTTACAGCCTACCAAAGTGGGCTTGGCTGAGTACTGAACAGTACCTCCAGCATTATGTCCATCCTGCTATTCACCATGTACTCCAGATTTTGGGGTTACATCATCTCGAAATCCAGCGCCAGTTGACTCTGGCCCAACAATTCCACTCTCAGTTATACGCGTTTTATGAGAAAGCATCTAACTTTGGAAGGGATAATCAGGAGCTATTCTCAATAATCAAAAAGAAATTATTAATATCCATAACCAGTTGATGAGCATTGACAATGAAGCTGTGGGATACATTGGACAATAAGTATCTAAACAAGTTAGCAATGTCACCAATCCTATTCACCACCGTATCACTTCCCTGGAGGCTGAGATCCTAATCCAAATGGACCAGTTGTAGGTTGAGCATGATAAGCGCTTTGGTGAGCTTAATGAGTTAGTCCAACACCTTGTTCAACTGGCGGGTAATGTCAGCGAAGGTGTACCTGGCCCTGTTGGTCCTCCTGGACCACCGGGACCACCTAGCTCCCCATTGGTTATCCTGGGACCTCCAGGTGAACGTGGTCCTTCTGGTTCAGTGGGTCAACAAGGGCCACCAGGACCAGCAGGTCAAGATGGATCACAGGGACCTCTGGGACCTCCTGGTCCCCCTGGTTCCTCACTTCCAATGGCCAATCCTGAACATTTGAATCTATTAGCTTCATGAGTTAAGTGTTGGAAACTCAAATTTGAGCCCTAGCTCAAGGATGTTTCTTATCCATGGAAGGCCTTCCGACTGACCCAGACTACTCCTTAATCAACTTACTGGATGGTATTGTGAATGCGCATCATCTATGCAATGTAAATCAAACTATGCAAGATACCCAGTTCATTATGTTGACCGCGTCCATTGACTGGTTAACTGCCAAATGTGATTACTCGAGGCCAAGCAAGCTGAGATGTAACTGTGATTTCTAATTTAAACTGAGCGCCTATGAATGACCATCTTAGTCAATGGGTTCAAAATCTACAAGATGACTTGGACCACCTAAGACAACAGGTATCGAGTTCCCCCTGCTACCCAATTTAAAGAGTCTGAACTCTCCGAGGCTGAGCCAGTCAGGGTATCAAGTGTACATGTCTTGAGTACAGAAAACACCTTTTTCATACCTACCTCCAAGGATAAGTTTGAACTGGGTGAAGGAAGCATCCATTTTTTTCTTTTCGTGTATGAACGCTCCATGGATGGGGCTACTGATCAACAGAAGGTCTGTCATATTACCTCTTGCCTAAGCTGTTTTGCACAAGAAATCATGGTTCCTCATCTCAAGGTCTGTACTACTTGGGCTCAAGTGAAACCGCCCTTATTAAGGAATTCAGGAGTGACCAAATCCTCGCCAACCAAAAGCAGGCCTTTATGAATATCCAAATCAAACGAGGAGAGTCTATCCAGGAGTTTGCCAAGCGTTTCTACCATGAGGTCCAGACATTTGTCACTTGCAACTGGATCACCATTGATGATGCTATATCAGCTGTACTGAGTGCATTCGCTTCTTGTACTCAGTTACTATTACATTTGAAGTCCCTAAAACGGAATTTCGACTCTATTATTGACATCAAGGAAGCACTTATGGAGATTCCCAATGGGTTGGTACATCCGACCTCCTCTAATAACCCTCATACTTACATTCATGCGATGCCACCTAAACCCAAGTCCAAACTAAAGAAGGAGCAGAGCACTTATTGTGGTCTTGTGGGTCATGTGATATCTCAATGTTGGAAGAAGCAAGCTGAGGAGTCGAAAAAAGGGGAGTCAGCATAGGGCATGAGGCTCCCTGTGCTGACCTACCTCAGGTGCCTCAGTCAAAACATATTGATTCTTCTACAGATTGTTATGTGGTATCTGCTCCTGATGAGCTTGATATCCCAGATGAATTATCCAACAAAGACAATATTTCTGTTTATGCTTCTTCTTCTTCTAATTCTAATTCTATTCAATCAATTAATCCCTCGGTGTTTTCTATCCCAAACTTTGGCACAGATGTGACCCAGGTGGAAGTCATCATGCATAAGGTAAAAGTTTTGGCTATCATTGATACGGGATCGCCCAACAATGTACTTTTGTCCAAACTTATGAAGAAGATCAAATTGGCGCCAGACTTGAACCATTCCCAAGCCTATGGAACCGCTGGACCTTCCTACACTAAATCTATAGGAGCCTATTCCTCTCTTCTGATGCACTTTGGGAAGCTGGTTGTGTCGGCCCCTGCAGTGGTATTGGATAACAACTGCTACGATCTGCTGTTGGGAACTAAGTTTCTCACCAATTTTGATGCGATCATCAGTCTTAAGGACAAATACCATTCTTTAGTTGGGTACCAAGTACATCTAATTTTACATGATGTTCCCAGTACCAAGGGCAAACTTAAGCGACGTGTCTGCTTACTGGAATTCCCCACTTCTATCTCATGTCTCGAATACCAAATCCTGGGTCTAAGGACTATATTTCCACCTCCTTCAGTTTGTGCCACCGAAGGAATGCCACTATATTCTAGCTCTCTGATTAACGTTCCCCCTAAAGCTCAAGTCATCATTGATATGGGAGTACAAGCATTTGTACCCACTGATCATGTGTTAGAGATCTTTGGTAATCAAAATCCTTCTCTTTTGGAGGCTTTACCTTGCCCTGGTATACTTGATCCTGCCTATGATGGGACCGTTTTAGTTCTATTGGCTAATCTCACCTCTCAACTTATGCAATTGAATCGCAATAATCCCATCGCCTATGTGAGGCCTACTCCTGTGAGTGACTTATTGTCTGTCTCAGGATGTGGAGATTTACGCAAATTTGGGCTGGAAGATCCCCCTATCATTGCTAGAATTGATGTCAAATTTGGGGATTCTCTTACTTCAGAACAACAGCTGGAAGCTGAGGCTCTGATTGAAGAATATGCGGATATCTTTGCCCAAGGTCCTGGAGATTTTGGACTAATGAAAGATGTGCATCATCAGGTGAAAACAGGGGATACTCCCCCTATCTGAGCTCGACCATATCACAAGTCCAAAGTTGAGGAGGCTCAGGTTTTGGTAGAGCTGAAACAACTTCTCGATGCTGGACTATTAACACCTTCTAAAATTCCCTGGGCTTCCCCTCTACTACTCATCAAAAAGAAATATGGGGGCCACTGAGTAGTTATGGACTATTGTCGACTCAATGCTGCTACTCAGAAGGATTCTTATCCTCTTCCTCGTATAGATGATTCCTTGAGGCTATTGTCCAGGTCTCAATATTTCTCAGCTATGGACCTTGCAAGCGGTTATTAGAAAATTGATCTTGCACCGGAATAACATCAAAAATGTGCTTTAATCTCTAGTGAGGGGTTATTTGAGCCCACTCATATGCCGCAAGGGCTTTGCAATGCATTGCTACTTTTCAACAAGCCATGGATGGCTTGTTTGGGGATTTGAAACTTTCTTATTTTTTAGTTTATCTAGATGATGTTACTGTTTTTTCACGCACTTTTAATGAGCATTTGGCTAATTTGAAGGAAGTTTTTGGCCGACTGCGTCATGCCTCACTTAAGCTTGAACCATCGAAGTGTGCCTTTTTTAAGACTGAGATGGAATTTTTAGGGCATAAGGTTAATCGCGAGGGCATTTTACCCTTATCTAATAAGGTACAAGCTATTTTGGACATTCCTGTTCCCAAAAGCTTGCATGATATTCAAGTGTTTTTAGGGATGGTTGGTTATTACTGACAGTTCATTCCCCATTTTGTGGAGATTGCAGAGCCGCTAGTTTACCTTTTGCATAAGGAAGTCCCCTTTGTATGGGAAGAATCTCAGCAGCAATCCTTTGATCTGTTGCGCCAATCCTTAATGAGTGCACCCATCTTATCTCATCCTGATTTTGCAAAACCCTTTATACTATTTACTGATGCCAGTGATATTGCTATTGGAGCCATTATGGCTCAACATGATACCAATCTGGTCGATCAACCCATCACATACTATAGTAAAACTCTTTCTAAGGCCAAATGCAGTTATAGCATTACCAAGAGAGAATGCCTCGCTGTTTTGGCTGCTATCAAGCATTTCCGCCCTTATCTATATGGCAAGCATTTCACCATTGTGACGGATCACGCTTCCCTGAAGTGGTTGCAGCAAATGAAGGATCCTGATGGGCGCTTAGCTAGATGGGCTTTGAAGCTCCAAAATTAAGATTTTACCATTCAACATCGCGCTGGGGCTATACATCAAAACGCTGATGGCCTTTCTCAATTGACTATCTTAACGTTATTCTATGAAGAGGAGAATCGCATTTATAACATTATTGGTAGACCTGAGCTCTGGTTCCATGAATCTAAGGACGTTATCTCAATGTTACAATCCTTAACCAAAGACACTCAGATCAAAGATGGATCACTATATAAAAGGTCAGGATTTAAGTGGTTGCCCTTTATTCAGCCCTCTGAGAGGACTGACACTATCATGGAGGCCCACCAAACTGTAGGTCATGGAGCTGTCGCTAAGACCCTCCAATGGTTAAAAAATCATTGTTACTGGGATAGCATGCTGGAATCTGTGCATGATGTGCTGGAGTCGTTCCTTAAATGCCAACAACAACGTGGAAGAAATCTAATGTTCCAACACCAAATTATAGGACCTTCTGAACCCTTCACTACTGTGAGTATTGACGTGGTAGGTCCTCTTCCTACAGCCACCTATGGACATCGATATATTTTGTTAGCTATCAACCATTTTCTAAATGGATTGAAGTTATTTCAGTTTCCACGGTCACCGCCAAGGCTATGGCGTCATTTCTTTTTAAACAAGTTTTCACCAGGCATGGCAGCCCAAAAGTCCTGTTATTGGATAATGGGACCAACTTCATTTCTCAGGTGGTAGCTGAGCTTACCAAATTAATAAGTACCTACCAGTCCTTCATGTCCCCATTTAATCCCTCCACTAATGGTGCCGTCAAATGAGCAAATGGTACCCTAGTAGCCATTCTTCAAAAATGGCTTCCAATGATCCTAGTAGGTGGAACCTTTACTTACCCAGTGCGATGTTAGCCTATAGAGTTAGCTACAATTGTATTATTGTAATGTCTCCATTTAAAGCTTTATATGGTCGGGAGCCTGTCCTCCCTTCAAGTGTACACCCTATACTTGAAGAGGCTACCCCGCAAACCACTGATTTAGCAATGAGGAGACTGGCAGATAAAAATAATCCAATTACAAGCATTAGCTTCAAGTTCCCTTTTGGCTACCACCTTGAAGGAAGGAATCCAGACTAATGCTAGTAGACCATAGTTGCCAGAATATCAAGTTGGAGATCTTGTATTCTTCTACCACCATAGGCCGGGAGGAAGAATTCATAAATTGGACCCCTTATGGGCTGGTCCTAATCATATTATCTATAATTGGGGTGTTGAATACTCCATTGCCACTATTGATACTGGTACTGTTATCAATAGAGTGCATAGTAGGTTTCTTCGCAATTTTGTACCCCCTAGGCAAGATCTTGAGGGGGCATTGTTGGAGATACCTCCAAGATAACTGGAATAACTTTGGATTGAGATTAAATATCTTGGTCAAATGATATGATAAAATCCATGTCAGGGATTTCTGATTCTTCAATTGACCAACGTAAGACTCTTCAGAGCTATTGGCCTCCTATGACAGATGAAACCAAGCAATCTGAAATGACCAAGCATTTTGAAGGGGCTGGGCCCTCGTTAAGAAGGTCGATCAAATCTAATAAGCACTCTAACAGATTTGACCATCATAATTATTTTAATAATTTTATAATCAGCAAGATCAGTCATCTGTTAGTAAAGATCTTACCTCAGGTGCATCAAGGAAATCCTCGCGTAGACCCACCAAAATTTCCCCTATAGATATATCTCTTTTTTAATTAATAGAGTACCAAAAAACCTTGTCTCACGTAGCTTAATTTTGGTCCATCTTCTTACTGGATTCAGTACTTCCGATTGGAATTTACTATTACAATGGAACTAATAACTTCATTGTATTTGACTCAATCTTCACTATAGCCACGGAACTAATACTTTTGTAGCCTTTGTAGCGCCTGCTTATAGAATTTCTCACGAAATTCCAATAAAGGACCTGCTGGGTGTGTGTGCGGTGGCTTACATGGATGATATCCTGATGCTTTCCCCCAATCAAGAGTCACATTCTAAACAAATGCAGCAAGTGGTGAAGAGTTTGAGGGCAGCCCACATTACGCTAAAAATAAGTAAGCGTGAGTTCTTTAAGTCCTGGGTCACCTTCCTGGGCAACTTCATGTTAGACCAAGGCCACATGATAACTCCAGATAAGGAGAAGGAAATTTGCGAGTGTCCAACTTTGGTCAAGGAATTTAGGTGTTTTTTGGGGACGTGTTTTTTAAGAAATTTAAACTGAATCTTTTTGAAGTAATGGCGCCCTTGTATAAGGCAAGTGGGGCAAAAGTGCTCTAGTGGTCCCCAACTTTTCAGGATGCCTTCCAAGCGGTAAAGTGCACCCTATTGTCCAAGTCTATCCTTCACCATGTAGACCCCAAAAAGGAGTTTATTGTGGCTTCTGATGCCTCCGACTTTGCCATAGTGGCAGCCCTATTACAAGTAGGCGAAAATGAAAATAGAGCATCTGGTGGAATATTTTTTAGAAAGATGTCTATGTCTGAGTTAAACTACGCCGTATATGATAAAGAGTTATAAGCAGTGGTTGAGGCGCTGACTTATTGGCGCATCACTTGCATGACTCATGCCAACCCTTCCACATACATACAGATCACTGTGCCTTGTTGTAATACCATGAACCTCATACCTTGACCCCACGGTAGACCTGCTGGCATGAGACCCTGGCCCAATTTGCATTTTTATGAGTTTACAAAGGACAAGGAGAATGGTTTGGCGGATGCATTGAGTTGAAACCATGCATTAGCTTCCAATCTTAAGGAGGTAGAGGTACACAACACCCACTTGGTGATTCCGCTAGGTAAGATTGTGTCTCAACTTCCTTCTCTCTTGTCCCACGGGCCAGCGCTTGCTCCTCTGGAAAATGTGGAGGAATATGGTATGTTCAGAAAGGTAGTACTTTCTCAGCCTTTGTCAGCCAAATATACTATGGTCCTTGCCAAGTGCAAGTTAAATCAGGAGGACATTACCAGAGGTTACCACGTGAAGGATGAGATGGTGTGGTTCCAGGGGTGCCTATGGGTTCCTGCCAGACCACTTCATCTGGAAATCATCTGGGACCATCATGACGGAATCACATTAGGCCATTCTGGGAAGTCAAAGACTCTAGAGCTAATTTGTCACACATACAATTGGAAGGGGTTAGCCGCGCAGGTGTCCAGGTATTGTAAGGAGTTACTGGTCTGCAATCAAATGAAGCCAAATTTCTAGTCCCTCGCAGGGTCTTTGGTACCAGTCCAAAAGGCTGAATGGCCTTGGAATCCCTTATCAATGGATTTCATTGTGGAGCTTCCTGCATCTGAAGGCTACGAAGCCATCATGGTAGTGGTTAACCAGTTTACAATGTTCGCCCGCTTTTTTCCCTGCAGGTCCACTGTAACTGCGGCTGAGATGGCTAGGCTCTTCGTTTTGCATGTGTTTGCCCTCATGGGGTTCCCCAAGGAATAATCAGCGATTGTGGACCCCAGTTTACCTCGGTCCTCTGGGAAGAGTTGTGTAAGACTCTTCAGATTCTCCCCTGACGTTCAACTGCCTATAACCCTCTATCAGACGGGCAGACTGAATGAGTGAACCAGTACTTAGAACAGTTCCTGTGGTATTATACTGCCATGGATCATTAAGATTGGGTTCCCCAACTCCCCCTGGCTCAATTTAGTTATAATAATGCCCAACGTGCATCCATTGGTTGTTCCCCCTTCTGTGACAATTATGTCTTCAATCCCTCCTTCAATTTGGAGTCCAGTTGTGGATCCAAAGTGGAAGCGGTGGTGGACTTCGCAAAAAAACTATCAAGAAAGTACACCAAGAGGTGAACACCAATTTGGATGCATCCATGCAAGCTTACTAGGAGAACGCAGATGGTAAGAGACACATTGGTCAAGCGTACATGGAAGGAGACCTCATGATTCTGGATTCTAAAAACATCCCAATCAAGAAACCATGTAAAAAACTGGGACCAAAGAGGATAATGTCTTACCACATTGTCAGAAAGATGGGCCACGCCTCATACCAGTTGGATCTCCCCTCTCATTACAAATTTTTGCTGTCTTCCATGAAAGTAAGCTTACGTTGTTTGAGGGCCCCACCAAAGACTCCAGAGGCTTATCTCATTGATGGAGCGCCATATTGGGAAGTGGAGGAGATTGTAGCCTCTCATTGTATCAGAACAAGACTTAACATCATATATCCTGGAAGGGATTTGACGCAGCAGAGAACAGTTGGGTACCAGCGCATGACTGCACTATGCCCAATATCTTATTTAAGTTTCCCATGAGCGCAACTCTGAGGCTGCAGAATCCAAATCAAAGCAAGCCATCGCCGCCATGAAGCTGGCATCAGCCCACAAGAACATTCCATGGCAAAAGCCCCTAGAGGGGGTGAAGCCCCAAAAGGAGAAGATGGTAATGTTATGACTCCATGACATAATTATGGGTACTAATTGCAAGGATAAAGCTGGTGTTAACTTTTCAGATGATTTGACTGAATCCACTGAACAGGTTGCACATGGTCAACACACTGAGCAATGGACAAGTGATATGAGTATTGATGGCCTTCAATAATAATAACATAGACTTAATGTGGAGCTATTGCCCTGACGACACCACTTTATTTGATATAAACTAATGGCTACTTCCATTACTTCCCTACTACTAATTCTTTCTTCATAAAAACCTCTTCCTTCACATTCTCACGTTCAACTCTTAATTCTCGGTATTCCTTGGCAGTTTTAATTCTTATTACTTAGTAATTCTCTTATTCTCTATAAACTTAGGGTTTTTTCTATCATTAAGGCTTCAGCAAAATTTCCATAATTCGTCAAACCATAATCACTTCAATTGATTCACTTACATTGACATAATCTTTCATTCAATCTCAAAGCTCACTTCAAATGTAAAATATGTTCTGATAGAACTATAGCTTATCATCCAGTCATATCATAATCTTGACATTACCCCCCTTGAGTGGACAATAAGCTCCTATTGCTTGTATGCTCAGAGGAACTTCGCGTGAGCTCAGTTGATAATCTGACCACCTGCAGGTTCCTTAATGGTGTAGATATTGACACCCATTTTTTTAATTATCTCAAATGGTTCAATCCATATACTGGCAAGATTGTTCCTTCTTCCAAACCCATGTTGGTCATGGAACAAGACAAGATCTCTCCCCAAACTGTGGGAGGTTGCTGCACTACATTGGTCAGCTGCCTGAAATTAGATCTTCTTGGCTGGACCAGTGGAATATACTTCAGTTTAAAGTTTATTCACCATATCTGTTAAGGCAGTCAAATAGCATTGGGGCTTAACTCCACCGGTATCTTCCACAAAGGAATAAAGCAATATCAGTAACACTGGATGTCTTCCATAAAGTAGTTGGAAAGGACTCTTGCCAGTTAATGAGTGGTAGCTAATATTGTATGCGAAGACAGCAGTGGATAAGAGAGTACTCCATTCTGAAGGCCAATCCTTTACAAGCTTGCTAATATTTACTAAGGTTCCACTGACCCGTTCTACCATTCCATTAGATTCAAGATGGTAGGGTGTAGTCAAGACCCCATAGATTGCCATTAATTCGTTCAACTTGGGCAGGATATGAAACATGAAATTGGTTCCATTGTCTGTGAGGATAAATTACGGACATTCATGTTTCTGTATGACACTCTAGAATGAACTTGGCAGTAATGACAGCCCCTAAATCATTGATCGTCCTTGCTTCCACCCATCTTGTCAAATGGTCAATGGCTACTGTTAGATACTTGGAGCGGTTTGCGTCAGCTGGCATAGGCCCCACCACATTCAGAGAAACAATATGTCAGAAATACGAGGCTTAGCAGTTGGTAGGTGGTCTTCCTATGGAATGGTTTCTCCACTTGACACTGGAGGCAACAAGCAACCGTTTCAAGCACATCATAGTGCATACTCTCCCAAAAGTTTTAGGGTCGAACAAAACAGCGTTTTTTGCAGCCCTCCATGACCTACCACTCTATGAGCATCCATAATAATTGCAGGTCTAGCAAAAGGTTGCAGGAAACTCAGCATCGATTCACCAATCTTCTTATACAGTTCCCATCGTGCATAAAGATATCCCGTCACAGCCCATCCATCATTTTGATCAGCTGAGGCAGCTCATTGTAATACCTTTCCCACAATCATCTTCTCATAGATTATGTCTGCCAAATCTGTTATAATGGCAATTGTCAGTAAGCATGAGAGACAGTCCACGTTCTGGTGTTTTGGCACTGGTCAGTGTACAATTTTAAAGTTGTATGCTTGGAGCTTTAAGGCCCATCGTGCAAAACATCCTTAAAATTCATGAAAATCCTGCAACCAACTCAAGGATGCATGATCCATTACCACTTTGCATTTCACCCCGTGAAGTTATACCCAGAACTGTTTATACACATATATTACTACTAAGCACTACCACTTGGTCACGGTTTACTTTTGTTCAGGACCTGTAAAGCTCCAGCTATAATATGCCATGGGATGCTCCAAACTGTCATCATCCTTTTGGGATAGCATGGCCCCTACGGCAGAATGGAAGCACCTGTTTGTACAATAAATTCTTCCTGGAATTAGGATATTGCAAAATGGGCATGCTAGCCTGTGTATTTCGTAGAACATCAAAAGCATCTTAACATTGTTCCATCCAGTTGAAGGTGGCAATCTTTTTAATAGCTCAAATAGCGGAGCCCCAATACAGCTGAAGTTAGGAATGAGCTGTCATTAATAACCAACCATACCCAAAAACACCTGAATATTGTGCTTATTACCTGGCTGAATCATCTTGCATATAGCTTCCAGATTTGTTGGCTGAGGACTGAGCCCTTTGGAGCCTACCACAAACCTGAGGTATTCCAACTGCTCCTTAAAAAGTGGCACTTGAGGGCTTATTTTGATGTTAGCTTCAGCGAGTCAGCGGAACACTTTTTTCAAGTGAGTGAGACTATCCGTGAGCATCTGTGAGAACACATTAATAACATCAAGGTAGTTTAAAATGTAATAAAGTTTCAGGTCACCCAAAATAGTGTCCATAGCCTGCTGGAATGTAGCTGGGGCGTTTCACAAACCCTTTGGCATACATGTAGGCTAGAACAACCCTTTTGAGGTGATTATAGCGCACTTCTCTTGTTCTACTGCTGGCAACTTAATTTCCACTACCCCAATATCAAGTCCATAGTGGAGAAATATTAGGCACCGCCTAGCTTATCTAAAGCATCGATGATTTGTGAAAGCGGGTATGAGCCTTTTTTGTAAAGCTGTTAAGCTTCTGGTAGGCAATTACTACTCTATTGGTGCCATCTTTCTTTTTGACAATTAGCACTAGGGACGCCCAGGGACTCTAGGACGGCTCTAACATTCCCTGTTCAATTAATCTATCTATATCAGTGGATACAACTTCTTCTGCCGCCTTTGAGTGATGGATAGGCCATGAACAAACAGGATGGTGATCCCCCATGTCCAACAGATGCACAATTTCGCATTCACATCCAATTTGTGATTGTCAGATGCAAAAATGGTTTGGTATTTCTCAAAGAGATCAATCACCCTATCCTTTTGGTCCTCCAACAGACCAGTGAGAGCCCCACGTGGAACCACAGTCATTAAACTGGATGAGGTTTTTAAAGGTAACCTGAGATAATCCCACAAACCAAAGTCATGTATCTGGTGGACCTCATAGATAGTAATCAGATGCAAATAAGCCACCACTTGGTGCCTTTAAACTTTCATAGAATCCTTCTTCAGGTTTGCTATCAACACCTTCATTTCCCCTGCCCTGGTAACAGAAGCATAAGAGCCACATGGGTTTCAAGCTGCAATTGCTGATAGAGCCACATAATCTCACTGTATAGACCTTTCAGGATATTTATTTCGAGCTCTGTCCCTATTATGACCTGATTCCCAGAAGTTATGCTTAAAGCACTCGCAGCTCACAACAGAATACCATTGTACTCATATATCTGGTTGGGAAGTGCTCATGCCCTCCGCTTCATCTGCCAATATTATACAGTAATCACCCTATCACTATATGTGAGGTTAATTTGACTGGAGCGGATTGGGTCTTTCTGGGACTCCGCTGGAGGTAAAATATATGGAAATCTGTTTTCCTAGGATACTGATGGATACATCCGCCATATCAACCATGGTCTCAAATTGCTGCATGAACACAGCACTGATCAACATGTTGTAGTTGTTATTAGGGCAACACCACTGGTGGGGTGGATGCACCGACTGACCCAAACTTTAAAGGCAAGGCGCTGTATGCGCTCTCTGACACAGTTCTCTGTGCCCCCGCAGTCCCATACACTACTCTGTGGTCTAAATCTGGTTTCAATGGAAGTTTAGCTATGAGCTTGATGGATGTTATATTGACAGGAGCGCCAGTATCAACAATTGCCCAAATTTTGGTATTTTATACAAATATGTCACAGTATATACATTCCAAATAAGAAGTACAATGGGTGTTCAATACATAAACGTCCAAGGTCTTTTGGTTATTCAGAAAAGTGAGTATACTGGCACCAACGTGAGGATACTCCTGGGCAATTTTTTTTACTGGAATCGCCACTTTCATCCCCTCTAGAGCTGCAACATGTGTTGAAGTTTCGCTGTCAACTGTACCATTCTATTCAGGGATTTGCCAAGTGTATGGTTTTTGCACATCTTGGCAGAACTTCATGTCCACATTATTGGGGTCTCTTCCTCGGCCTGAGGTTAATATATCAAAGGGGATGTGTTGATATAATAAATCGTTGAGGTGAGTATTGGGATTGACACAAAATGACTCGTGAGAATCATCAGGGACAGATAGGTCTTAATCAGTAGAAGTAGAGCGTCCCATCTCTAATCCACTCAAACATTTCTCTGTTCATTTAAAGCAACTAATACAGCAGTTTACATTCAGTTTGCCTGGACAGCTAGCTGCATAATATCCTCATTGGCTGCATGAGAAACAAGCATTTATAAACGGATCTCTTCTCCGCATCACATCTATAGATCCAGGTCTAAACTTACTTGAGGAATTTTAATTCATCCAAGGATAAAATGGTTGACAATTTGGGGGCGGAAAGGACTTTCCAAAGCGTTAAGGGGTTAATTACTACTCAACGGATTATACCCAAGTCGTTGTTGCTCTGGTACTGAAGGGGATTCAGTAGCGGTTGCAAGGGCTTTCAGTTTCACATTTTGAGTACTAAAAGTGATGGATAGATGGCATAAATGACTGACAATTTTTAATAGCTCCGCATCTTCTTGAAGAATTTAAGAAATAGTATTATACAGTCCATGATATGACTTAACAACCGCCATCATTGCTACGCCAACCTCCTCATTGGTTAGGATATTTGCTTCCACCAACACATGAGTCTCCGCTATAAAACGCTCCACAAAAACCACCAAAGACTTATTTTTTGATACTAAATTGTCAAAAACTTTGCCTTGTGCTGCGCCATTTTCACCACACCCACAAACAGGCGGATCACGGTCTCCATCACCTCTTGATATGCTACAGTATTATCCTTAAGGTAGCATGTGAACTGGTCAGCGCTCATGACATCCAAAGCGGATAACAACAGTTTAGCTTTCCTGTGATGAGAAGCCCCTCTATGGCGAATTCAAACTGTCTTTAAAAACCCATTTATGTTTCCATCACAGATTAATGGGGGCAGCTTGTCACTGTAGATCTCCTCCTCCATAATAACATTATTTAATTTACACTCTGTAAAGTATAGCCTCTTGGTAGTGCTGCTCAAGAGGTCAGCAAGTTGGTTGGTTTGGTCACCCACCAGGTGCAGTTAGTGAAAGGCCTTTGCAAGCTGCTTGGTTATACTTTTATTTTCTTGTAAAAGCATTTTTAAGCCTGGAATAGTGTATCCAAGTCAAGCTTTAGCTCTGTGTATTGAGACAATTTGAAAAACTGGGATAGTACCCCGTCAAGGAGAGCTGGTTGCACCGTTGCTTTGAAAAATATGAAGCTTTTTTAAGTGTTGATCAATGGGCCCCCTGTAGTGAGCACCACTGTTAACTTTTTGGCGGATTTGACTGATTCCACTAGATGGGTTGTACAGGGTCAACCCACTGAGCAATGAACAAGTGATT
Organism: Massospora cicadina; assembly: GCA_022478985.1. Classification (NCBI taxonomy): domain Eukaryota; kingdom Fungi; phylum Entomophthoromycota; class Entomophthoromycetes; order Entomophthorales; family Entomophthoraceae; genus Massospora; species Massospora cicadina. The sequence continues at coordinate 167,973 of JAKSZP010017190.1, read as the reverse complement.
TGAGGATCGCTGGCCCTCAATAAAGAATAATAATAAAGAATTAGGGAGCTATTGCCCTGATGATACCAATTTATTTAATATTTAAACTAATGGCTACTTCCATTACTTCCCTACTACTTCTTCTTTAGTTGTAAAAACCTCCCCCTTCACATTCTCACATTCAACTTTTAATCTTTTATATCTTGGTGGTTTCAACCCTTTCTGCTTAGTAATTCTCTTATCATCTATCAATTTAGGGTTTTGTTCTATTATTGAGGCTTTGGAAAGATTTCTTTGATTAGTCAAACCTTAATCAATTTAATTGATTTAATTCACATTGATATAATATCTCATTCAATCTCAAGGCTCGCTTCAAATCTAAATCACTATCCTCCAGAACTATAGTTTATTGTCCAGTCATATGGAATCTTGACAGCTGGTCGTCAGGAGGCCAAAAAGGTCAGATTGTAAGGCCTTCCTGACCTCAAAAATACCCTGTACCAACGCTGGGTGCAGGCAAGATAAGCCCAGGTTGGTCCTGGGGATGTGCATGATGCTCAGCCCAACATTACAGCATGGGTGTTAAAACACACCAGCTATATCACCAATAACAATGGTAAATCTTGTTTGCTCAGCAAATGGAGTTTCAAAGCACATTCAATTTTTGAAATTGCAAAATTGGGTCAGCTTTGCCTGCAATCCATAAATTGAGTTCAGTCAATCTTGAGCTAAAGTACCCTGGCTGATGGTAGGGTGCATCTATTGGGTCGCTTAGGCTTAGCACCATTTCCCCCAATTGACAATTCTCTCCCCTTAGTTTAAGTGTGTTTCTATGAGACCAACTTTCCTCATTGGTTGACTTCCTTAATAAAAATTCCCCATTAGTTTGCGTTTTTTAATATGTTTCCTTGGGTGAACCTGTGCGCGGACCTCATCAAAGAGGTCTCTAACATTTTGTCCATTTTATTCTCACAATAATATCTACCAAATCTAATGCACTTCTGGGCCACCCTGGTCCCCCAGATCGAGGCACTCAAGCACTCCTTCAAATATCTCTGCTTGGTTGTGGACTTGCCTTGGGGGTCCTACCAAGTATTGTTATTATTATCTTTCAACTACTACATACAGCGTTGTACACCCTTGCCCTGGGTTCTATTTGCTCCAGAATCCTTAGAGGTGCCCTGTTTACCATCTTGCTAATGACTAGTTCCATAGTGGTTTGGCTGTGCATCTTGCACCACCTCACTGTGAATGTGAGAGTTACAGACACTCTCCTGACATCTTCTGTCTTTATCATGATGCAGCAGATAAACTTTAGACCAGCCTGCCAGTCTGGATACCTGAATACCCAGTTGGCAAGCCCAAATGCCAGAGGCGCTGCTACCTGATTGACGTTAAATTGTGAACTGAGAATTTCCACCAGCAAACTCCAGAAGGTCATAATTGTGGTAAACTTCCCTGCAACAAACCAGGCTGTCGCAGCCCAGGGCCTATGGATTTAGGTTCTGGGAAAAGTGATATTGGAGTGGGAGGTTTGAATTTTGTCATAAGGTAAAAAATCAGTTTTTAGGTGCAGAATTTTACTAAATTGCAAACTAGAAAATCAACTGTCAATTTTCTCAGTGTGTTATGACTGCTTAAATAGATGATGATTTGGGGAATAGCTTAGACAAACTCAGGATTAAGGCCCTCAAGATTCACTTAACCTGACAGACTTTGAGTGAGGGGGAAACGAATTATTTAGAACTGACTTCAAAATTGTCAGTGGTGGGCCAAGTCACTGTCAGTTTATCCATGGACGCCCAAATTGCTGATTTTCTTCAGTTTCAATGACTAGAGCGATGGTGGCTCACCTGATGGGCAGTGGGAAACTCCCAAGGCCACCTCACATAGGGGCAATCCCATGAGGTCAAAGATGGGTTTGGGATGCCCAACCCGCCCGCATCTGGTCACTCTGGAGTTTTTTGGTCCAAACTAGAACTATTGGGAGGGGGTTGCAATGCTGCCGGGGAGGGTTTCAAATTCACGTCAGCATTTCCCCATGGCCCAATGCCATTGGCAAGTTCCTCTGACAATATGACTTTAGGAGCATTCTTCATAAAATGTACATGCCCATCAGGCTTTGTTCCCAATGTGTCAGGGGGTGGGTTTCAAACCTGCAACAACATTTCCCAATGGCCCAAAGCCATCAGCATGTTTTGCCAATGATTTGAAACTGGTTGCTTTAGTTACCAAAAGTTGCATCCATTGGGTTTTGTTGCTGGGATTTTGCAATTGTGACTAATAACATCAAAGATTTGCCGCTGTTAATTGTACTTGGCCCCTTTGCCCCAAGAAGGTGCTGATTAATTGCCAACTCACTACAGATTCCCTTAATTTGCAACTAATTCTTCAGATGTAAGGATTGGGGTTGGTAGCAAAATCTTCAAAGGTTGTGCCATCACCCACCACTCATCCACCACATGAGCGAGATCACTTTGGTTGACAAGGGGGCACCAGCCTTCTTGGCCCCTTCTTGGATGGGAAAGCCTTCTTGCATGGGAAAGGGAACACCCCCAAATTAAATGGATAGGGCGCTCCCCAAGTCTTACAGTCTTCACCTACAACATCACATTCCACTTGTCCATAAGGAGGTCACCATTCTAACTCCTGTATAGGTGAAAGCGCACCATCCCACCAATCCCATACTCTTGCATCCATGAGGAAGGAATGACTCCCAGTTGATACCTGTAGAATATCATCCAAATTCTTATCTGAATAAAGTTAATGCCTACTCTAATGCACTGGCCCAAAAAATGAGATGTAGGGAGCATGATGATCAGAATTGCTACCCCTTGCCCTGTCTTATAATAGGGGAGTGAGTGCTCTACTATAGTAAATATGGGTTCAGTATGATGGTAAACTGGAGCACATATGGAAGGGGCTATTTGAGATTATAGAAAAGACCTCAACCAATCCATATATGTTTAATACCCCATCAAAAACATATTGTCAACTTTTACATGCCAAGTTCCTAAAGCATTTCCAGCAGGGCGTGGAGGAGCCAGGCCCCTACAATCAATGATTTGACCTCTGGCTTCCAGCAAGCCGTTGATCTCCTATACTTGATCAAGTGGGGGAAATGTTGAGAGTTAGGTTTGACAAAACATAGGAATTGCCACCAGCTCCATTACCCCCAGTGCCCTATAGACCTCACCTTTACCCTCACCCCACAAACTATATCCTTTTGCGGAATTGATCTCAATCACCATCAGATATGTGTAATGGGCGGGTTTGCACTAATACACAACAAATGAATTGGGCAGTAAGAGCCAAGTTACTGACCATACTAGGTACAGGCCTGCAGAGGTCCATCCCCAAACCTGACCGCCATGTCTTGTCATTGCCATGTATTCTTGGACCACTGTTCCCATGACGCTGCACATCAGTAGCAGGGTCTGGGACCAGGAAATGGCCAAGAACAACGCCAACGCCACACCAAGCTCACTGGTAGAGCTCATGGCTTCAATCTGATCTGACTATTTACTAAAATAAATTTTAATAAAAGCTGAGCTTAGCAAACTCCTTTATTTGATTTACTCATAGAAGACACAACTGCCCTACAGGGCTGCAGCGTCTTCCCTTAAACAATCCGTTGCAAATATCAAATAAGCTTCTCTTTTTAGTTAGACTCTTCTGAGCCCCGACCACCACATCATTAGCAAAGATTTGCCATCCCACCAGATCACCATTCACACCTCTGCATAAGCCTGTTGTCATTCTGCGGAGGTGATTTGAATTTGGGATGGCAATTTCGCCAAGCTCCAAACTTACTGAATTTGATGCTCGTTGAATCAAGGCCACATTTGGATTGAACTCCACCTGATCCAAGTTAAGGTACAGATCAGGTGCCTCCTGATCCGTTACATCACCCCCCTGTGAAGACCAGAACTCCCAGACCTTCTCTGGGCATTGCACACAGTCCTCCATCATTTGACACATTGACTCCTCTACCAGATAGCCCTTCCACTTCACCAACAGCTGCTGTTGGCCTCTCACCCACTTGGCATCCAGTATCCGTTCCACCCTTATTCTGGTATCTCCCCTTCTCTAGGATTCAGTGGACTGGGGCGCTCAGGCCCCTCACCCCCAAAAGCCTGCAGCTGGGAAGCGTGAATCACCAAAAGGGCTCTGGAATCACTGGTAAACTCAGCTCAAAGGCGACCTGATTAATAGCCAGTTGATGCGGTATGGGCCCAGAAACTTTGGACCCAGTTACAACTCTTTACAAGGATGGCATAAGTCTTTGCTGCTACTAAAACTTAGCCCACAGGTTCAAACGCCAAATACAGTGCCCTTCACCGATCCGCCTGCCGCTTCTGCCAAGCTACCACCTGCTCCAAGTTTCCCATAGTTTCTTTCTGATTTCTGACATGTTATGAATCATTTCATCTGCCCCCTGACATACACCTCCCACAGATCCCCCATTCAATTTAGGGTTGAGTCCGTGGTTTGCAAAAAATGGTGACATTCCTGATGAGGATTGAGAGTTGTTGTTGTAAGCAAACTGGGCCATCTGGACCCATGAGGCTCAATCATCCTGTCAATTGTACACATGTAACACCGCAGATACTGTTCAAGTATCTGGTTCACCCTCTCCATTTGACCATCAGATTGTGGATGGTATGCTGAGGACTGACCTGGGCTTATTTCCAAACTTCCCAGTAGAATTGGCCAGAATCTTAAAACAAATTGTGGGCCATGATCTGAAATGATCTCCTCAGGTAAACCGTGACAGGAAAACACCTCATCAACGAAAACCCTTACCGCATCCTTTGTTAAAAAACTCCCAGTGCATGGGAAGAACTCAGCGTATTTGTTGAGTCTATCCACGACCACCATAATCGCATCCTTCCCCTGCACCTTCAGAAGTACCACTATGAAATCAACACTGATCGAACTCCAAGGGGTCTGCAGTATTGGCAACAGATTCAACTTACCCAATGGCGGTTTCCTTGATGGCTTTGACTTTGCACACACCAAACACTCCTGCACGTACTTCTGGACATCCTTACAAAGGCCCAGCCATGAATAGTCCCGCTGTACCAGCTCCATCATCTTCCCCACTCCCAAATGATCTGCCAGCGGATGGTCATGATAGGCCTGGATTACCTTCCACTGTAATGATGGGTTAGATACCCATAAACGCAACTTGTGGTATAGCACCCCGACCCTCTCCATGAAATCCGCATGGTACCAATGCGGCTGACCCTCCATCATCTTGGATTTCAGCCTTCGTGTAAACTCCGCGCCCTTCTGCTTCCGGTGAACTTCCTCCCCCAACTCACTTCCCCCATCTTCAACCATTGCAAATTGATCCATATGGAGCATTGTTGCTGTGTTGAACTCCTCCAATTCCCCCCTCTCATACACAAAAGCTCCATCTCAGCTCAACCAATCCACCAGGACATTTGAAGCCCCAGGATGGTACTCCACCCAGAAATCATATTAGACCAGCTCCACCTGCCATCTGGCTTGTCACTGGTTCATCTTTCTGGGTTAGCAATAGTACTCTAAGGCTTTGTGGTCCATTTGAATAACAAAAGGATGCCAGGCATAAAGCAGAAGATGTTGCCATTCACGCAAGGCTGCCATCACTGCAAGCAGTTCCTTATTGTATATTGGGTAGTTTGTTTCTGTGAGAAGCAGCCTACAGCTGTAGTAACACATGGGATGCTCTAACCCATCTTCCCCTTCCTGAAGCAATACCGCCCCCACAGCATAATTTGAGGCATCCATCTTGACCACAAAGGGTTTCCCTAGATCTGTATGGGCCAACACTGGTGTGGTAAGTAACTTTCCCTTTAGTAATTTAAATGCCCGCTCTTCTTCCTTTCCCCATACAAATGGAACGTCCTGGGTCAAACGTGTGAGCGGTAAGGCCATCTGGGAAAGATCCTTCACAAACCAACAAAGGAAGTTCAAGGTACCCAAAAATCTGCACCCCCATCTGATTTGTGGGGGCCTTCCATGCCCATACTGCTTAAAGCTAATCTGGACACACTCCCAATCAATTCTGGAATACCACGTTGCCAAGGAACCTCACTGAACTCCAGTTGAACTCGCACTTGGAGGGCTTCAACCTTAAACCCATTTGGCTAATCGCCCCAAGAACTTCCCAAACATCTTGTACGTGCTCTTCCTGGGTCTGCGAGAACACTAGAATATCATCCATATAAGTGGCACAGCATCGTCCGATCATCCCCCCAAGGACATGGTTGATCATCCGTTGGAACACCACTGGAGCATTCCTCAGCTCAAATGGCATTACCTGATATTGGTACACCCCCAGGTGGCACTTGAATGCCATGTATTGCTGATGCTCCAGTCTCATCAGAATCTGATTAAAAACATCCAATAGGTTGAGCTTCATAACCATCGTGCATCCAGTAACCATTGGTAGAATGTCCTCCAATAGGGGCATTGGATATGAATCTGGATCTGTGAACATGTTTAGACATAGGAAGTCCACACATGGGCGTAATTGCCACTTGCCTTTGGTACTAACAGCACAGGAGATACCACCGGAGATATGGATGGCTCAATCAAACCCTTGTTTAACATTTACTACACATGGCTCTCCAATGCTTCCCTGGCCCATTCATTCAGATTATAGACTGGACATCCCCTGGGAAGGTCTGATCCCCCCTTGAACTGAAACGATAATGTGAAAGAACCCATAGGGGAAAAAGGCAAACTTCTGATGGGACCAAATATTTCAACAAAGTTACTGTATTCAAGTGGGAGCTCTACCTCCTGCATTCCCTCCAAGCCCAAGCATCCACTCGGGATGTCACCCCCAACCTCCATCTTCCACGTCATCCAGGGACCAATCTGGGGAGATAAGGTAATTGTTTTATGCAACACATCAATCCATGGCTGGAAATGATGCCACCATTGCATCCCCAGTACCATGGGGTGGGCCAGATTCTGGATCACACAGAAACCCTCCTTCAACCAAAAGGGGTTCTGCTGAATGACAATCAAAGGCTCCAGAACCCACGATGGGGCTCTTCTTGATACATCAGCGAATACCACCTCAGGACCCCTTCTCATTTCCAACTGCAAGCGCTCTGCTAAGACAAACTCCACAAAATTTCCTCAGCCCCTGTATCTACCAGAGCCAGCACCTTCTCAGACCAGCCATGCGAGTATAACTTGACCAGAATATATACCTGGGATAAAGTGAAGAATAAGGCTTAGTGTTAGAAGCATTCTCAGATTGCAAATTTACAGTTAAAGTAGGTTGGGGACTATAGCTCTGCCCGGGTCCCTGGCCTGTTCTACCTGATTCCTCACTGATACCCTGATGGGTTCCCCCATGGATGTTCCCAAAATTCTGTGGAGAACCTCGCCAGCCTCCTCATCCTCTGCTAGCAATGACAGACAACTGGATCCTTCCTGGGGACATCAAATCCTCTCTCCAGTTCCATGCCAACACCAATTGCTTTTCCACTTGCCTTGCCAATGCAATCTCCTCTGCCAACAAACCCTGAACTTTAGCCACCGCTATGGCCACCAACATGTCCGCCTGCAGCCCTAGTCTAAATATTTGCGACAATTGTGAATCCAAGACTCTTGCTGCTTTCACCAATGGCCAGAAAATCTGCCCATATTCTTCCACCAAACCTTGGCCCTGTCCTACCATCAGCAAAGCTGACCACGCCTCATCCTGCACCTCATCTGGGCAAGCCGCTTGGTCAACCCAGTCCACACACTCATCCGTGTATCTGGGCAGGCATCCTTGCTCTTCAACCAACTCTTGCACCCACCTGGAAAGTTCTGGGGGTAGTGCCTCCACGATTTGCATGATCTGCAATAAGAAAGGGGTCTCCCCTCCCGTTGCTTGGGCCAACCATGCCTGAAAATGAATCCGCAACACCACTTGGTGAATCTTCTCTAAGACTTCCTTTAGGCAAAGCTGCCCAACCTTTTGGGGATACAAGTACCTCTTGGTGTTCCTCCCTTATGGCCCTCAAACCACACACTTGGATCACTTCTCTTATTATGAACATGAGCGAGAAGCTCACCATCACCACCATCAACACATGGCAGTACCATTCCTCCCCACCTGGGACCACCTCCTCTTCTTAGGGACCCCACAAAATTGACAATAAAGTATTAGAGTTGTGTCTAATGTAACAGGCTGGTTCGCGCCAATATGCAATGAATGAATTGGGCTGTAAGAACCAAGTTACTGACCATACTAGGTATAGGCCTGCAGAGGCCCATCCTTGCTTTTGACTGCCATGTCTCATCATTGCCACAATTCTTGGACCACTGTTCCCATGACGCTGCACATCAGTAGCAGGGTCTGGGACCAGGAAAGGGCCAAGAATGATACCAACACCACACTGAGCTCACTGGCAGAGCTCATGACTTTGATCTGATCTGACTATTTACCAAAATAAATTTTAATAAAATCTGAGCTTAGCAAACTCCCTTATTTGATTTACTTGTAAAAGACACAACTGCCCTACAGGGCTGCAGCGTCTTCCCTTAAACAATCCGTTGTAAATATCAAATAAGCTTTTCTTTTTAGTTAGATTCTTCTGATCCCTGACCACCACATCATTAGCAAAGATTCACCGTCCCACCGGATCACCATTCATGCCCCGCATAAGCCTGGCATCATTCCGCAGAGGTGATTTGGATTTGGGATGGCAATATTGCCCAGCTCTGAACTTACCAAATTTGATGTTTGTTGAATCAGGGCCACATTCAGATTGAACTCCACCCCATCCGAGTCAATGTACAGATCAGGTGCCTCCTGATCCGTTACAATATGCCACTCTTAACTTTGACCCAACCTTAAGCTTTTTAGTATGATTTGTACGAACCTAAACCTTGGCCGATCAAACCTTATCTGCTTGCTCAGTCCCTAAAACCGGTTCCACACCTTTGATGATGATTGGCAGAATTATTCAGTTAAATTTATCTCAAGCATCGCTAGCTGACTGATACCTGATTAAAATAATACTGGGGTTGAACAGATATACCAAGATGTGACCAACCTAGGACAAAGCGGCGGTAGCTTCAAAAAGCTTAATCTACCAATAGTGGCCATAAGGGGGAAACTCTAAAAGGTTTGAGGGCTGGGGAGTAAGTTGACTGACCAGAGGTCAGGTATAAAATGGGTGGGCTGGCATGAAGAGGGATAGCCGTGGCAACATATATTATGAAGAAATACCATTAATCAGATCTCTGAGCTGGCAGTACCTACCGAGACTATGGCGGATTTGGGGAATTTACTTTTTATAAAGGTCTATATTTATAAAGGGGAATGTTTTTGGAGGTACGCTGCCTTCACACAGTTGGACCTCTTTGAAGTGCGAACTTACCTGAGCCTATATTGCAGTCAGGAATTGCAACAGCAGGTTCATCTTAATTTATTGCCTCGTGTGCCACCTTATGAAATGCCTGACCTGATGGTCCTTGATTTTGATTAGGTAGGATTTTATCTCGGGGTAACTTGGGCTCGGTTTGGTCCGACGGAATTTTCCTAAGGTTGATTTGAGCCATACCATCCATCAATTTTCTGGGTGATTGAGGTAACAGTAACCCCCTTCTCGAATCTAGGTATCGATTCTGTCATGGGGGTCAAATGCTCGATACTCTCCCAGCAAACCCGATATCTGGTAACCCCCAACCGAAAATTTGATACTCTTCCCAGCAAACCCGATATCTGAACCCCCAACCGAAAATTTAATTGACCTTGGGGTGAAAAATTTTTAAGGGTCAGGTGTTTTTTTTTAATTTAAAGGGTTTACCAACCCTTCCAAAAAATATAACCCCCTACAAAACGGCTTCATCCGATAAACCTCTCGAAGCATGGGTTCAAGCTCGGATCCCTCTAACGATAACGTGGCGGTACCGATCATTTCACGGCGCAGCTTACGTAACCGGTTACTCTCCATCCTCTACGATGCCGAGTTCTTAACCGAGTTGGTGGAAGCTCTATTTACCCGGTTCCCATGCCTGGGTAAGTTTGAAAGGGTATGCTTTTTCCTTCCCCCGAGCGGTATCCTTTCCTCGAGTTAAGCTACGTCGAGCTTTTATCCGGTTGGGGTTCAGGTTTTACATGCGCTGGGAGGTGTAGCGGGTAGGGTTTAAAATTTTCGCGGTCCGGTCGCACCGGTAATGGTGGCGGCATAAGTGGCGTGGCCACCGTTTTTTTTAAATTGGGGTTCACCGTTACCCCTAGATTGATGGTGGCAGGAAATCACCGTTACCCCTAGATTGATGGTGGCAGGAAATTTTTCACTTGATAAACCGTTAACTTGACGTTAGCCAACCAGAGGTGTGGGGGCTGGTACGTCCCGTATAAGGTAAACCATGCCGGGGTTAGGGGTGGGGTTTGAGGCTACCTAGCCAATTACACCCTCCAAACCCCAACTTCGCTGGCCGGCTAGGTTTGCGTGGAGTTGGTTCGCTAACGGGACGGGTACGGTGCAGGAGTCTAGCGGTACCGTCTACTTCAAGTCGACGGATGGCCACCCCGGGGATTGGGATTTCAACCTGAGGCGGCTGAACCTCCATATGCTTCCGATCCTCAGCCGTGGTGGAGGGTAGGTGGCCACCGGGTTTTGGGCCTGGTGCTCGGTGGGTATACGCTGACCCCGGTTTATAGGGTTGTGGTAATCGATTCCACCCAGCGGGGGAAAACCGTACCCGACGCGTACTCGCGTACGATCCCCATCTACTGCGCCACCCTGAACCGCGCGATAAAGGCCTTCCTCGGGTTGGAGGGAGGATTGTTGGTTAGCCATCCCGCTCGGGCGTCGGAGTGGGACACCGAGCTCCATACCCCACCCAAGCTCGTGGGGCCTTCGGAGAGGCGGGTAATCGGGGCGCGGATCCCAACCTTTGTCCGAAAGTTATTGGTACGCGTTCGTTATCAACCCGCGGTAGGGTGGCTCGTTTTAAGCTCGCTTGGGGCTGGCGGGGTTGCTTTATGAGCCACCCCTGCCAATAAGTTATGGGATAGCAATAGCGGCCACCCCCATTTTCACACCTCGGCTCACCTTAAAACGTCGCCTAGGACTCCGGGGTCGACATGCGGCGGGTGTGCGAGCTGGTGGTGAAGCCGCTGCGGCCCGTCTGGGTAACCCCGCAATCCAAGTTGCACCGCGGGTTCTCCGACTGGCCGCGGCTCCAGCATGGCTCCCCGAGTCAACGGGGGGTGTCGGAATTCGAGCGCCCGCCCTGCGGTGGGGGGTTCCTTGACGGTGTTGGCTTCCTTCCCATCGTCTGCGTTGCCGTCTCGGATCCTACCAAGGATGGTTTACCGTTGACGATCCTGCCCGAGCGGGGGCGGGGAGGAGCCTATCGTTTACCTACGTGCAGGGGGCGGGTGACGACGAGGAGGGCTGGTCGAAGGTATGGGTTGATAATTCGAGCTTTACGTTGACAGGGTATTAGGGGCTGACCTGCGTCCAGTTCTGGGACAACCTTGACCGAATCCTGGGTTCGCTCGACTCGGAGGAGGCCCTCGAAAGCCTGATCCGGTCCCTGGTCGAAGGGGCGTCGCAGCTGAGCGTTAGTGACTTTGCCCCAGCCAACAGCTACGATTTCATGGGGGCCTCAAGGCTGGCGGTTGGGGGCTGGCGAGCGGGTGAGTTGGCTTGGGGGTAGCTCGCGTTTACTAAGGGGGAGTTTTGGCTTGAGGGGCGTTGGGTGGGGTAATCCGTTAATCCCAGGGGGAACTTATCTCTGGCCGGTACTCGCCTTTCCCCTTTAGCTGATGCTTAAGTGTTACCTCTAACTCGCCCGATGCTTAATCTGAATCCCAGGTGATTGGTGGGTAAGTCGTTGCACGACCTACCTTTAACTTGGGTTGCGGTTTGATAACCTAAGGGTATAGAATTAGGGTTCCGTCTGATTGGATGGTTGGGGGTGCCATCGGTTGGATGGTTCGCCACGCCAAAACTTCGTGGTGGGGTTGATTCAACCATCCAAAGGCGTTGGCATTTTGGGGTGAACTTTCTGCTTAAGTTCATGGAGGGTAGTACCAAACTGCCTTATCAGTCTAGCTTGGGCAGGCTCAATCCAATTTTGCACGCTTCTGATCTGGCCAACTGCCGGTGGAACTGGTTTTTAAGTGGGGCCTTGGGTATCCGAGCATATCGCAACGCGGTTCAGTTAAGCTATCTAGCGGTTGTGAGATGAACCTTGGTTTGAGTTTAAACTGGCTGGAGCCATCCTACACCTACCGACGTTAGGTAGGGTGGCCTCCGTTTGGGTTGGTGGGTTTCTTTGGGGGGTTGAGCGACCGGGGGACCATCTCAAACTTTACTTGGCTTACCAGCTCTTTTAAATGTGTGAGGGTACAGCTATATGGATCGCTCATCGCCTTGTTTTTTAGGGAGACCCCCCGCGAGCTTTGAGGGCTTTGACGTGGTCATCAACTGCACCGATGCCTGCCACGCGGGGTTCGCTGGGATGGAGCTCCCACCCGGCAAGTTTTATTTGGAGTTGGGGATCCCCGAGGGCAAGCGGGGGCCGAAGCGTTTGGCGGCGGCGCTCCCGAGTTTAGTCGCGTGGTTTGAGAAGGGGGCGGAGGGGTTCGGTAGGCTGGTGGATGGGCCGAGGATCCTCTGCCACTGCGCTCAAGGTGAGGGTTGTAGGGGTTGGCTTATGGCCTAGGCGCCAGTAGACTCATTGAAGGTATATCTTTACTAATAACGGTTAAGGGGTCGATCGGTCGGTAGGGGTGGCCCTGGCCCTTCTGGTTAGGTTTATGGACGACTCAGGTAATGGTAACCATTTGATCCTAGGCGCGAATTTGGGGCTCTAAGGTTGGTTGGGGTTTGTTCCAGTTGGCGTTGGGGACAGTTTTCATTTTAAAATTTTGGTCCAGCTCCCGTTGTGCACAGGTTAACCTATGCCTTATTTTCAAATTTACTATATAAATACAAACTATCTTCCGTATCAATTGATCCTTCTATAAAGTTCGATCCTAGTCGGCGAACCATCCTTTAGTCTACCTGGACCCAGGTATTGAGCTTAAAGCGCCTTGGGTATGGGGTTTGATCTGCCTCAGATTAACTTTAGATGGTATGGGTTGCGGCGTTACTTTTTTCATGAAAGTGGTGTTTAAAGTGCCATACATCTAAACGTTGATTATCCGACTGAGGGGCTGTGGATACCTCGCCCAACCAAAGGGTCTCTTAGCTAATCTGATGGCATCTAGGTGCCCTTGACTTCACCCAGCCCTGGCCGCCAAAGGTCGACAAGCTCACCATCCAGCGCAGGCTGATCTTCATGATGCAGTATCGAAGCAAGGTAAATTAACCCTTAACGCGACCTATCCAAGCGGGGGAGCTGGGGGGATTGGATTGTAACCTAACGTGCGGATAGATTAAGCCGTCGAGGGCCACCCTCAAGGCGGTGAACGCGTTCTTCATGCCCCCAGATGATCAGCCTTACAAGTTTGGCCCCACTTTGCTCATCCTTTGGTTCCAAACGGAGTTTAAGTTGAGCTCGGCTGCCGATAAACCGATCGGGAGGGCCTTAAAAGCCTTACCTAAATATGGGTTGAAGGTTTATCGAACTGAAGGGGTAAAAGTTTTGAATTCGCTATCTTTTTATGCAAAGTCGCTTCATCTAAAATTAACTTGTTTCCCGTTCGACCAAACTATCAAGTTTAAGGGTTGGGTAAGTTGTACTTGGAAAGTTGTATAGGGTGAGGAGCTCGGGGGTCGGATTCTTATCAGTGGTATTTGGGGGCTTGGGGTGGCGTACCCCGTTTCAACGGTAATTTATGGTTGCCGCCACCCAATCTGGTCGCCAACGCGGTAGTTGATCTTAGTTTACCGTTTTCCTAGCCCGCCTTTATGTAGATGGTTTAGTCAATGTGACAAAACGATAAAGCCGTATAAACTTTCGTACTAGCCATTGCGCTTCCCCCTCCCAACTGTAGAGGTTGGTGCTAACCGAGTTACCCACTGAATTTGGAACCCACGTATGCCCCTGGCCCTAATCGGGTTACCAAACCTAAGCCTAGAAACCTCACCCTATAATCGGCCTAGCCTAGGGTAATATAGGGTGGTGGGGCTTACCCGGACATCTAACCCGATCCTCAACCAAACTACCTCGGTAGCTCTATTGGCCCTTACTATACTAAAGTTATCTGGGTAGGAGGTTTGGAGGCACCCACGGGATCATAAACTACACCCGTTTAATGATATGTGTAGGGGGAAGTTTTATCGGGAGCTGGGCTTAACCATCCACTCTACCAACCATTTTCTTAGCCGGGTTCTTAATCGAAGCTAAGCGTTAGAGACCATTCAACGAAAAGGGTCAATGCCTCCCCTCAGAGAAGACCCCTTCAATCAGCCATCTGTAAGTAATGAGGTGGATGGAAGTTTGACAACTGCGAAGGTGGACCATTGACCCCCTTTAATAGCCCACCCTGAGCAAAAGGACTTTGTATCCGATGGGCTGCAAGCCCATTCTACGCCTGGGTGATACGCTGTTTCTGTTGATGAGGTTTTATTTGGCAGTGTGGTGCTCTTTGGTTTATTCGACAGGTGGGATGGTTGTTAAGTGGGTTGGCGGCTATCCGGTCGTTTTGATGTTAAGTGGTTTGTTAAGCTATGGTGGGTATTTGGTTGATTTGATCGGTTCAATGGGTTTGGTAAGGCAGTTGGTGGGTTTTAGTTGTTTGATAGGCTCAATAGTTTTGGTATGCAGCTGGTGAATACTTAAGTAATTTGATCCGTTTAATGGTTTCGGTCAGGCATTTGGTGGTTTTTGGTCGATTTGATAGGCCCAATGGGTTTGGTCATGCAGTTGGTGGTTTTTAGTTGTTTGATAGGCTCAATGGTTTTGGTAAGCGGCTGGCAGGTATTTGGTTGATTCAATTAGCTCACGGGTGCTGCCAAGTGGTCAGGTAGTTGTTTGGGTAATTTGATAGCCTTAATGGGTTTGACTATGCGGATGGTGATTTGGTTGATTCAGTGGGTTATCTATAATGTCATGCTAGGTAGTGTGGCATTGATATTAACCACTTAGCCAAAACCATTGTCTATCAAATCAACTAAAAATCATCCACTTGGGCAAACCCATTGAACCTATCAAATTACCCAAATCACCAGCCGCTTAGCTGAAACCACCATTGAACTTATCAAATAGCTTAAATAACCACCAAACCACTTGCCAAAACAATTCAAATAACCACCAAACCACTTGCCAAAACAATTGAACCCAAATAACCACCAAACCACTTGCCAAAACCATTGAACCCAAATAACCAGCCAAATCAACTGAATACCCACCAACCACTTAGCAAACACATTAAACATATCAAATCAACTAAAATTCCCAACCATTTAGTCAAAAACATTAAACCTATCAAGCAACTAAAAATTACCAACCGCTTGGGTAAAACCAATGAACCTATCAAATCAAATTAACTAAAAACCACCAACAAATGGTCAAAAACATTGAACCCATCAATCAACCAAAAAGCAACAACCACTTGAGCAAACCCAGTGAACCTATCAAATGGACCAATTCAGCACCCACTTACTAAATTTTTAAAGTTTATTTGAGGTGGGCTGACCTGGGGATGATACTGCACCAATGAAGGGAATTTGAATTAATGGGAAAGGAAGATAAACCCTGAAAAACCTCCACATGCAGCATATGATAGGCCAGGAACTCCATGGAACGCCTTGCTATTTGCTATCTCAGTTTGAGGCATTGGTGCACAACGCCAACACAGTCAAAATTATCCCTTACCCAAAGTTCATCTACTAGGATCAAACTTGAGAAGCAGTGGTAGTGAGTTCATACTCTACCTCTGGGGTACCCTCCCCTCACCCACTTACTAAAACCATTAACATATCAAATTGATTTAATACCTTTCATTCACTTAGCTAAAATTATTAAACATATCAAATCATCCAAAACCCACTAAATGTTTGGTCAAAACCATTGAACCTTCAAATCAACGTATAACTGTCAACCATTTAGCCAAAAACATTGAACCCACTAAATCCGTTGAGTAAGCAAAAACTGCTCAGCTGAAACAAACCACTGATTCCATCAAAATCATATACATTGATTTTACATTTTAGACATAACTTTTGAGTTATTATTATAAAGCTATTTAAAGTCCTGCCTATATTAGTTCTCCTAATACATATTTTTTTGCAAAGTTTGATTAGTTTTGGTTTATTTGTTTGAGATTTAGCAACATAAAAGCATACATGCATGCACTTTTCTTTCCTGTGTGGTCACTTGAAATTTAAAAAATCATATTGTATGAGTCAATTGAAAAGGTTAATAAATTTTAACTTCTGTTTGGTATTAAAATTGCAGCAGCCCTCAACCATGATGCATCCGCACTACCCACTGCTCCAGTGTGGGACAGTGGGCTGGCATTACCAAGAATTTATCCCTCAGTATCTAAAAGTGCAAGGGCTGGATCAGCCAGCCCTCCTAACATGATTGAACACTTTGTCCCTTTAAAAGGCTTGGTGCTCCACCTGGCTTGCACACAACCTATACAAAATCAGCAAATCAGATTACCTCATTTGGCTGTCCAGTTCTGCCTTCAGGTAGAGTATAGATAGGTGTTTACCTATTAACATTTCCAGATTTTGGAGCTGTTAAACGTTCACTTCCACAGTTTTGCAGACCTCCACCCTTTTACGTGCCATTTCAAACTGGACTTCCCCTCCAAGAAAGCCGGTGAGGGTGCCGCCAAGTGCAGCTTATTTATAAAAATACCCCCTTACCTATAACTTGCACCTGTCTACCCATGGACATGACAACTAGCATAAAGTTCAAAGTCTTCCCTCTCATCTTCCTCCCCAGCAGCTCCGTGTTGAGCTGCTCACTGCTCTTGCCCAATATAAGGTGGAACCTAAGTATTGAGTTTATATTTCTTCAAGGTGTAAAGAACTGCATGGGATTCTTGGCAATAGCCACTATTGCTCTGAACCATGCAGAAATAGCTCAACAAATTCCCCCATGCACCATCATCACCTCTGCACATGACTTGTACTTCTGGGCTTGAGTTAAGGATGGCTGGGTGGTTTTTCCAATTTGTTTTATTATACCATTCAAAGGTGAAGTGCTCTCAAGTTACTGCCCACGCCGCGCTGAAAGTGGCTCAACTCAATCCTGAACCTGAGATGGGGTTTGAGGGTGCAGTTCCACATTGGAGCTTACCCTTACCTCTGAAGCCTAAGAAATTCTTTTTGAAGGTAAGTAAATCAAATCATGCAAAAATTCTGATTTGGTAACCTTAAAGAGGTTGATTCAGTTCTGTCAACTTCAGGACAAGATTTAAATCTAGATAGATTTTCATAATCAGCTGCCAGAAGTAAAAATAGTGATCATGATACTGAATGGATGATGGTAAGCTCCATATGCCCGAAACCAATGTCAGTGCCAAAGGCTGGTTCTGCCCTCCCAATCCTTTTATCCATGGTGGGTGTTTGAGGAAGTCAACGAGGTTATATACCTTTTGAGCCTGGCATTGATGTAACCAAATTTCTTAATGATTTTGATGTAAAAGATAGGAGATTCAAGCAAAGGCTTAACATGGCAAATTAAATGACCACCCATGGCATGGCGTCTGAGGCTGCTCAACCCCTTGAGTTTGCCCAGGCGCAGAGGGAAGTCCAGCATGCCTCTTAACAGCTCTTGTAAGGACTCCCACCATCTTACTTTCTTGCAGATTGTGATGAAGCATGTAAACCTGGTATCACATCCCTAGCAGATGCAGCTAGCAAGGATGTCAAAGTCGTGGCACAAACTTTTAGATATAATCAAAGCTAAACTCACTCAAAAGTTTAGAAGCATATCAAAAATCTGCTTACACTTTGTGTTACTGATAAGGAAGCTTTAGCTAATTATATTAGAGCAGTATCTCTGGCAGATATCCTGCCAGGGAATGCATACCTCATTTAATCTTTAACCCCTTACAGAAATTTTCCCACTCCCCTACTATCTGCTTAAAAACGTTATGTCTTGAATTTGGTTGGGGATGAGAATAATCCCACCCTTCCATAACAGCTGGGTTGAACCAATTGTTACATTTTGACTTGAGATCTGAAAAATGTAAATATTGAGTCAAAACTTTTTTTCCATTTTGCAGATTATGTGAAGTCTGTAACTGGGCTGTGCCCTTCCTGAGCTATTCTTTATGTTCTTAGTGGCCTAAAGGATAGTGCAGGAAGGGCTTCTTGGAAGGACGACCTTAAAAGGTCAGGATCATACAATTCTTAACTCAGTTCAGAATTTTCTCTTCTTTGTTTCCTGCCTTCTTGTGGTTTCTCTGGTGGCCATGAGGCCGCCCTTGCCTTGTCTTACCTGGTATCCCACAACTGAGTTGTTTTTCCATGACAAAAAAGTTTGGTTTTTAGGGCTCTGGTCCACCAAAATAACTTGGGTTTTTGTAATCCTCTGGGTTTTTTATGTGTGGTTTGCAGTGCTGTTAGACTATCATGATTAAATTTGTATGCATATTTATTTCTAAGATTAAGAAATCAAAGCTAATTTTGGAGTCAAATCCTCACTTACCTGTGGCATCTTTTCTCACTTTCAAATTTCCCTAGATCTAAGGTTAAATTGCGATTAATATGAGTCAAAACACTTACCTTGAAGGAACCTTATATAAGATAATTGTTTGGCGTCAAGTTTTCTGCCATGGCAAGATGGCAGTTGAAAATGGGACGTTTTCTAATATTACAATCAGAGGCTACTCTTATCTGTACCTGGTTAGCTAAAACCTTCTGGTATTAGTGGAGGTTAAGTTTTTTTTGCTTTGGTGAGCTTTTACTTCTTATTTAATATTATCATTATATATCCATACAAAAGTATCTCATGATTCCCCCACCCTTGAATAAAAATAAATACATACATAAATACATATATATGACTTTTTCTCTCTCACCACTTACTTTTTTTAATTTAATCAAATTAATCAAATCAAAAGAATTGGCTAGTTGGTTTTAAAATTTAATCCATGGTCAAGTTTTCAGAGGCCATTATCTGATCTGCCTGTTTTAGCATACTGCTGCTCCCACCTGGAGAAGCGGGCTGGCACCACTGAGTGTTTTTTGCTTGGTGCTCAAGTTAACTTGGGTAGGGTCTGGCCCTCCCAATTCTGTGGGGTGATTCATCCTGCCAAAGGGACTCGCTACCCACCTCACACGTTCCCAGGAGGTGCCTCAAAGCCCCTGGTGTTCCTTCAGAGCAAAATGTATTTTGGCCTTTGGGTAAAATATGGCGCATTGTCTCCATATAGTAATAAAAGTACTAATGAGGTGTTGGCAGTGATGAAGCCTGCATGTTTCATCTATCTTTGCCCCTATAAGGTGTATTTCTATCTTGGCTTCATCAATGAAGCTGATGCTGCAATGGCGGCCACCATTTTCTTTTTATCTAAAAAACACCCCTGCCCACCGCTCAAACACATTTGCCCATAAACACCACTCTCATGGTGCAGTTTGTGGGTTTGCCCACCCATCTCCACCCTGCAATACCCCACCAAAATTGGTAAAAGGTTGGCCATTTATGGCGCTGACCCTGTACTCCAGCTTGTGGTCCCTAATGGGGCCAAACACTTAGCTAGGCCTCACGCATTTGCAATGATTTGCTCATCCAACCATGCAATCACTTAAGTGATATCGCCCTGCACTTTTATTAAATCTGCCCTGGATCACCAATTCTGGGCCCACATCAAAGGCGGGTGGACAAATTTTACTTCTTGTTTCAGGTTGGATCACTAAAAAAGAAGTGCCCTGTCCTTACAGAGGTTGGGGGCTCACCCTTGTCTCATTGACTGCAGCTAATGTTTCAGCTTCTCCAGCCAAAATCTTCATGTGGGGAGTGATTATTCTTCCCCTTCACTCAAAACCAGCGGGGGTGGCTGAATCCAATCATCCAATCAGAAATTAACACCCTGTAAGTCTATATTAAATGTCTCAGCCCAATTGGCGCCAGAAAGCCAAATTTTACAAAATTTTAAAACTTACCATCCCCTGTTGTCCAATCATCTTATGTCGTGGGGTCAATCATGCCTGATCTAAACCCATTTGACATTTATAACTGGGTAGACAAGGATGATTGCCCACATGAGATGGATCCAGTGTTTAGGTAGATTGTTTTTTTTAATTTTTCATCCAAATCAGCTTCTTGTCATCATTTTAACCCAAAAAAGGCTGTCCACAATACAAACCTTTGTTCAAGATGGCAACCAAAGCAGCGCTGCCCCCAAGAATACCTTATTGCAGCGTAGTGTTCAAGCTACATTGGGACCATAGAAAAATGGTTTTCCTGGCCTAAAATTCCTGTATAAATTTCCCTTTGCTGCAAAACAAGAGATTATTGTGATAGGTTATATGGCCATTAACTATGAAAGATGCTCAAACCTGTGGCTTTAATAGTTATAAATTATCTGAAGAAAAGACTGATTTTGGTCATCTACCAAGTTTGCTCATGCAGGTCAAAATTCAGCTGACTGAGAGTATTGATGCGCTAAACACGGCATATATTATAGATAAGTCTAACCTTACTTTTCTATAGACTTCAACCACACTCAGGTGATATGCCTACTCCATTCCTGTCAGCACAAGCGTTCTCTCATACACCTAATTCATCCCCCTTCCCCATTGGTTATGATAGGCTAAGGGAACCTAGTCTAGCATACTAGAGGTTAAATCAAGTTTTTTTTAGCAAAGTATGCTCCATTTTTATCCTGCCTTCTATATTTATGTCGATAGGAAGGGTCCCATGGTCCCCTTATCTTGAATAAAACATACATACATACATACATACATACATCAAATTTTTCCACCTTCCCCCTTTGGTTGTGCTAGGATAGAAAGACCTATGCTAGTATGCTGGAGGCTAAATAAGTTCTTTATGCAGTTTGCTCTTTTTTATCCTATCTTTTTTAGTTATATATATGCCAATAAGAAGGGTCCCCTGGTCCAATTACCTTGAACAAACATTCATAAATACATTCATACATCAATGACTTTTATTTATACTAAGATAAGGAAGAGGTGAAGATGTTTGACATATGACATCATTATATAGACTTAGTTTCCTTTTAAATAAAGACCACACCTTAAACCCTGTATTAGATGCAGATTGTATAGTTTAAACTTGCACCCCTAAGGTGACAATTAGATGTGCTGCCAACTATACCATCTACCCTCCAGTTTTTCATTCAAAGATTAAAATTAATTACTCTTCCTAAAAGGGTCATATGAGGCCTTTAAGTTTGTAATATTCTAGATATTCAAATGGATGAAAAGCAACTGAAACAAAGTTAATAACAAAGATATAATAATAAAGGGGAGGATACCCAAGTGGTAGAGTAGAGACCTCTGCCGCTGCCTCCCCAAGTTCGATTCTGGTACTGGAACTTTGGGTAGGGGACAATTATGACTATGTTGGCATTGCGCACCAATGCCCCAAACTGAGATAGCAAATAGCAAAGGTGGTCCATGGAGTTACTGGCCTATCATATGTCATGCATGGAGGTTTTCCAGATTTTATCCTCCTTTCCCATTCATTTAATTTCCCTTAATTGGTGCGGTATCATCCCCAGGTCAGCCCACCTTGAATAAAATAATAACAAAGATATAATAAGAACCATGAGTGAGATTAATTCATATCTATGATATATAATTAATAGTAAAACTTAAATAAAATAATTTTTATATGTTATTCAGTTATTATTTTATGTTTGTTATAAAGTATCCACTATAAAGTTGAAAGACATCATGTGTGAAAAATTGTAAAAATAAGTTTTATATGAAGCAAATCAATCAAGACTATTGAAAGAAATATGACAATTTTGACTCACAAAGTATGTGTTCTGATGAGCCTTAGTGTCACAGAAACGGCTAATGTAATTCAAAACTGGCCTGTCAGTCAGGATGAATGAATACTCAGAAGGCAACCCAGAATTTTGGGGGAATAGCCGTCCAAATGACCTGGCAATGAGTGGGGGAGAAGCAATAAGTGGGCGATAACTGATGGCCACCGTTGCCACCATTACTATCAATAACCAAACTGTGGCTGCCATGGTGGCAGCAGATTCTGCCGCAGTTAGCTCCTTGATAGCCACAGGAGGTCCTGAATGCGCTGAGGTGCCATGGATTGTTGAGCGCAAGGTGATGTCATAGAACCTCTCCAAACTGTAAGTCCTAGGGAATGTCCCCTGGCTGTTGATCAGGCCAAATTCCCATTCCCATGTAAGAAGACACTGAAGAGGATGGTGGTACCTCTCATTACTCAGGGAGATCTCACTCATATAGTAGACAAGCGGTGGGTAACAGCTCTTCCACTTCAGATCCCACCCCCAGCACCCACACTCACCTCAGCAGAACTGTTATAGGGAATTAGTGAAATCTGCACCAAGATTGTCAAATTGAAATCAGTTGGTTCTAATTTGAGTGGCAATCTGGCCGATGCTCAGATCTCAAATGGCAGGAAAGGAATGAAGACTGAGGTATCAACCAGAATGGCTGACAGTTCCAATTTGATTAAAATGTCGATCAAACAAATCCCCTTCCTACTAAAGTCATCAGGGATCATCCTCAATGGCCAGGATATAGCATCAGACGCCATTGATGAGGGTTCAAAGTCCCCTGTTGACAATACAGGCATTGCAGCTGATGTGATGCCACTGACCAATGAACAGCCCAGCGACTGAGTGTGGGCAGGTTGGGCATCCCAACCCGTTCCCAACCAAATGGACCCGCCCCTATGTGGGGTGGCCTTGGGAGATTCCTGTCACTCACTGGGCCAAATGGCATTGTGCTAACCATCAGAAATGTAGCTGAGTCTTGTTTTGGATGTTTGAGGTTGAACCAACAGCGACTCAGCCCACTGCCAAATTTTTGATGTTGGTTCCCAAGGAATAAACCCGCCCATTCCCAGATAATTTGCCGGTTAGGTCAAAATTGAGGGTCCTGATTCTGGCTTGTCACTACCCCAATTGACCACTATTTAATCAGTTGCATAGCACTGAGAAAAATGTTGGTTGATTTTCTTCCTTTTCCTTCAATAAAAATTTTGCCAAAAAACCAACCAATTTTTCTATTGTATTACTCCTTCTGACCGTATCCCTAATGGCGTTTTCCTGGTGGCCTGTCAGTCCATATACTGGATGGTCTCTACCAGTACTTATGGTCACTATGGCCCCCTCTGTTGTCGATTGGATTCAGAGAGTCCAATATTTTTGGCTATACAACCCTGTTATCATGAACTTCCATCAACAGTACATGGGAACCTTGTGGCCTTATATCCACCAATTGCAAGAGAGAATCCGCCTCCTTGTCTCCCCAGTTGAAATGACCCCATATGCTGATGAACTTATTGAAACTATCTCTGTGATCCCACCCCTGCAGCAAGGCCCCTGGGTTGGGAGTGGGCTCATTGTGGTTCATCATTGGGATCATACTTACTGTTGTGTTACACAAACAATTTGTCATTTCCTAATGCCCAGCTCCATATCAAGTCATTCAGTTGGCAATGCCTCTGGCATTATGGCTTGCTTTTTGGGTGCTTATGCATCCCAAAAGGCAGGCCAGTCTAAACTTCTTCTGCCATTTCCATGACACAAATGGGGAGAAATGATCTTCAATAGAAAAAGTATATCTTGACGCCAGAGGGCATCCAAAAATGGAGACATCCTAAAAGACCACTAACTTGATAACCCCATTCAAGTAAGGAAGGCATCAACGTCATAATAATGGCCACTAAGGCCCAGTCATTGCACAACCATGGGAACATGGTACTTGGTGGCAGCAGTGGCTGAAAGTGGAAAAGTTATATAGCTAGGAAATTGGATTGGAAAGGGAATTTATTTTATTAAACAAAAATTTTGAAAAATGATTAAAAACCATACCTGTGAGTAATAATTGTCTTAAGTACTAGAGGGCTTAGAAATAATTGGGATTGCATGAACCAAGGGTATTGTGATCCTAACCAATTACAGTAAAATATGATTTTGCAACTAACTCAACGCTGAATCAACCTTACGCTGTCCAGTTGACTCTTGCTCAAATTTTGCCACTAAATTTTTCCTCTCCAGCAATTCCACTTAGCAGACTGATGATGCTTTGTTTGATGGGTGACTGGTTGCGCTCATGGCCAGGCTGCATAGAGGCTATCCAACTAGGTATCATGTGATTTGCAGCCTTCAAGCCCACAAGAGTGAACACCTCTCTTCTGGTGGGAGGGGAGAACCCTGGCCGGGTTTTGAACCTGAACATACTGCAACCAGCTCAATCCCGCTGCCCCTTGATTCATTTAATTTTCCTGCCACTTCAGCAGAATTTAAAATTATCACCAGGGATAGATGACCACCACTTTCCCTCTGGTGGCGTCCTCTCGCCACTGCCACCTCCATGAACACCCTTGATCTGCTGGATAAGCTCTTGCATAGTAAAGAAAGAGGGAAAGGGTGGCAACTTTGAGGGGTTACGCTATCACCCATCTCTTATCTAACACATTGGAAAATCGCCCTGAGTTATGAGGGGAATGGCCACTTCTTTGCCCCCTTTTTGATATAGAATGGAATTCCATGTGGTCAAGTCACAGGGGGTGCTTTACAAGACTTACACTTGTATACATTAGAGGATATAAGTTCAAACTATTGAATATGACTTAAAACAAGTCTGATACTTAATATTAAATAAAACATTGAAATGTAGATATATAAGCTGTCAATCAATGACACTACTTAGGACTAGCTTTATAAATGACAGTTACTTATAAGATTTTAGATAAAAGTTGTCTTGTTATAAAAATTGTATTAGGTTGATGCAAAGACTTCTTTAATAATGAATAAGTATCCTAATATTAAACCCTATAATGAATATTCATTTTATTAGATAGTTTATACCTTCTAAATTAACTTTTAGACTATTTTATCAAAATTATTTGTTGATTCTACAAAATAGATTGTTAAATTGTATATGTATATTATATTTTTAATTTATATCTAGAACTAAAAAGGTAATTTAGGATACTCCATTCAACATGGTTTGACTAAGGAGTAGTTTCATATAAATTATCAACTTGAGTAATTTATTTTTAAAGCTTAGAGCTTTAGTTTAGTTTAAGAGCTAAAAGGTTTAACTCTTCAGTAATTTATAGACGGCTTTCATGTAAAATCTAAT
This sequence comes from Massospora cicadina, assembly GCA_022478985.1. Lineage (NCBI taxonomy): Eukaryota > Fungi > Entomophthoromycota > Entomophthoromycetes > Entomophthorales > Entomophthoraceae > Massospora > Massospora cicadina. The sequence goes on along the minus strand of JAKSZP010017190.1, from coordinate 142,795 downwards.
TTACAACTGCTATAGCTGACTCAGCAATCCCTCAATAACCCAAATATAGCTCCATATCAAAATTTCTGTATTTTTACAAGTCTATGCTTTGAGTCCTTTAGAGTCCCTGGAATGCATTTGTTAAAGGTATCAGGTCAACATATGGTTATTCTAAAAAGGTATAAATTACCATTTAATAAAATCTGATTAGTAATTCATTTATATGATAACAGATAAAGTTACAGGAAAAATATCATGACAAATATTAATTGGTGTTATACACTTTTAAGAACAACCAATTCTAGATGAACAACGCTTTCATCTATCTATATAAGGAAGGCAACCAGGAAATGAAGACTACCAAAACAGACAAGAAATGAAAATTCTAAGTGACTTAAAGGTTATTGGGCAAAACTTCAGTGACTGAAAAATTTTACTCTGAGGTGGACTTTTGGTTTGCTTCAACAAATAAAGTACTCTTAATAGCTTTTTCTCCACAATAGATTCCACATTTAATACCCTGATATTTTTACAGAGGGCAGAATTTAAACCCGCGACACTAGGATTGCAGTATGACTCTAACAAATATTTATTACTTCCAATGCTTTCAATCTAATATAGCTTATAACAAATTAAAACCCTGGTAATTCCCCATAAATTATTCAGATCAGAACCTATAAGTTTTAATTTTTAGTAGATAATAGATCAATAATAAAGTAGGGTTTAGTAAAAAATGGTTCAAATTAAAGAGATACCTCTTTGATATATGCGTCATTGTGAGAAGATAGTCTTAGTGTTTTTAAAAGCTTAAGCTTCCTGTGTGAAAATGATACAGAACATACTATTAAATTTTATTTATATTTTAATAATATCGTGGTAGCTTATAAAAATACCATGAAATCTCATTTTAAAATTACTAAAGAGTTATATTTGATATTTAACTTTAAGTTAACATAATAATATGCTATCAAGAGAGTGTCTGTAACTCTATCATACCCAGCGAGGTAGTTCAGGATTCACAGCCACACTGCAAGGGAAATAGGCATTAGTAAGATTGGGAATAGGACACCTCAAAAGGTACTGGAGCAGAGGGGACCAAGGGAAAGGGTGTACAACATAGAATATATAACTAGATAATCAACGAAGACAGAACTTAATTGGACTCCAATGATGAGTCCATAACCAAGTGCATATTGTTGTCAGGGTTGCTTGGGTGCCTCAATAAGGAGGAGACCAGGATGGCCCAGTTGTGCACCAGATTCTGTCATCTATTTTGATAAAATAAAATTACCTATGTTGTTGTAGACCTCCTTGGTGAGGTCTGCGCACAGGTTCACCCAAGGGACCCTACAAAAAACATAAAACTAATATGGTTTTTTAAGCAAGTTTTGACAAAAAGGAACTTTAGTCTCAGTGAATCATTAATAAACACTTGGTGGGTGAATCATCAATCTGCGGGAGTAGTACTAAGCCTAAATGACACAATAAGAGTACACTACCATCAGCTATGGTACTGTAGCTCAAGTAAGTCTGAACTCAAGTTATTGTTTACAGCTGAATTCTTCCAGATTGGGTAATATTGTAAATTGGACATGTTATAAAACCCCGTTATCCAGCAACCATAATAAACCATCATTACTAGTAACAAAGCTGGTGCGTTTTAACTCCATGATCTAATTCTGGGTTGACCATCAATTGCACCCTCAGGACCAACTTGGGAATATTTTGTCTTTACCCAGTGTTGGTCCAGGATATAATTCAGGTCATGGAGGCCTGCAACTTTAACATTTTAGCTCCTCACGTCAGGCTTTATCTCTACAGTCAGTGCCCTCAATAGTATCATGCAACCATGACATATGTTAAATAAGTCCAGACATAACAAAATAAAAAACTAAAATATAGCACTAAACAAATTAATAAGTTTAATCCTCATGCATATGATATACTGCGACCTTTTTAAGTCATTGATCATTATGATAGTAAATTATTTGTTATGGTAGGGGAAAATTAAAATAATTTAGTTTATAGTATGAAAAAGATGACATACCTAACATTTATAGAGTAAGCCCTTAATAAGCTGTTGTCTATATAGAAAAGCGAGATTCTTACAATAAAAATGAGATATATTTTAGATCTAACTATATATTTAACCTTGAACTGAAATTATGATTTACAAAAATTGGTTGTACTAGATAGAGGGCTATAAGGCGTTCTATAAAATAAGTTAAATGATGTTAGAGCATCTTTTTATACTTTTACATATAAATAAGAAACACATTTCTGTACTAGTTTCAGTAGCCTTTATGCAAAATTTACATGCCACGCATATGTCTAGATCTTCATCTAAATATAGAATAATTGATTGATAGGCTTTCAGAAAGATCCACAAAGAATCATTTAAAGGTTTTGTTATATTTATATGTATCACACAAAATTTTAGACACCATTGAATAAAAAAGTCATGATTAGTCTAGAGTGACATCTGCTACAAAAACAAATATTGAAAAGTAAAAATATGCTGTTAGTACTATTTAGGAAGTTTTCCAATGTTAAGGTCTATAGTTACAATTAGTTAATTTTTGTTCATTTAGCCTTGAGATATGTAAAAGATATATCATTAAAAATCATTTGTGAGGAAAACCAGACTGTCTGGAGTTCTATTTAGTATATACACACATGCCTATATAACCTTTATTTCAGGGGACTTTGACAATGTGTTTAACTAAAGTGAGATAAAAAAAGGAGCTTGTAAAGCTTACAACCTCTGAGGCACATCTGTTACATTGGTTAGTATGGTATCTGCACAATAGTTTGAAATCTTATTCTTTAATTCTTAATTACTTGCATGCAATAATACTTGTTTAAGACAATAATCTTTTTTTAAATGATTTTAAAGTATCAGGGAGATAGATTAAGTTTTTCAAAATGGTTGATTTAAAACAATTTGAAAAATTGTGTAGTTATTGTAGCTGTTAAGGATAATTTCTATATTGACAAATCAGCAGTATATTAGTTCTTTGTTCATATTAAGAGAAACTGACCCTCCAAACCTAGTCTTTTTGTCTTTGATACTATTACTTCCATAAATAAATTTTATCTAATTTCAGAACTCATATAAAAATGCATTTGCATTAAAATGACTATATGTCTATCAGTGAGTTGCTATAAAAGAAATACAAAGACCTATATGTGCATGGTCCATGAAGTGTTGGAAATTTGATGGAGGCATTCTAAAGGCCAAAAAATTTAAAGAGCTACACCTTCACTTATATATGGCTAAAAAATCTTGGTGTGTTATATTAGTTCTAAGGTTGACCCACCTCAATTAATTTTATAAAGAAAAAATAGATGATATATAAGTTAAAAGAGTCAAGTGGTGTTTTAATGTCTGAAAAGGGGAGGGTAGCATAATAGGGCCTGATACTAATAGGTTTGAAAATTAAATAATTCCCACCTAAACTTTTGTTACTTGATGATATTATATATGTTAATTCACTGAATATTTTTCATTTAAGATAAAAAGTTAAAATGTAAACTATAGAGTTTGCTTATTATAGCCTCTTGGAATTTTTCCTATGCAAGATGTAAGCCTTGTTTTGGGGAGAAGTTTGACATATACTGTTGTGTGGGACTTGACTTTTAAGCTAATTAAATGGTCCCATAATTCACAACTTAAGGTTTGAGCTTACATCATCAATTTAGGCTTTGTTTTTTGAGTATTATCTGAATTACTTTAAAATTGGTTAATATTCACTTTAATATTGCTTGAAAATAATTTACCTAATTATGAGGCCAAATTCACCCAAATCCATAATCTGTGGCCCAAAGCTCCCAATATCTCTATCAGATGTTCATTATGAAAGCTAGCAAGTTCAACTCTAGCCTAGATTATTGGAAGAGCTCCTACCTAAGGTAAATACTAATTTAACTTATCTTATGAAATTTTCACTAGGAGATCAAAAAGCCCAGTTGACCTTCCAGTTGGCATGCAATTAAGTAAAAACCACACAGAAATAAAAGAATTAACACCAAAAACCCTTTGCCACTCTCATTGAATCATAAATTCCCTTTTACTTTCATTAGTACTATAAATAGTTCCGTCTTAATTTAGATAAAGTACTTTTTCAGCAGAATATATTATATTATATATTTATTATTTAGTTATACGTTATTTAAATGAACAAAGTATCGTTATTTCTGAGTCTAATGAAGCCTTTTCCTCTCAGCTAAACATGATGCACTAAGCCAACTGAAGTCAGCCAATATGTTGTGCTCCCCAGCGTTAGCACCTGTGAGTGCAACTGGCAGAGTTGCGACATGTGGTGCTCAACAGGAGTACTCTGAGCTGCTACTGTGAAATCATCTATTACCCTAATGACAACATTCTCTTGGAACTGCTGAACCTTCTATTACTAGGTTAATCTATTTCATTTGGAGAAGAAGGACCTCTGAACCCAAGAATTAGGTTAAGTCCCCACTTTTTTCTATCAAGTAAATCTCTGAACCTATAATAGAGGTAAAGAATCATCTTTCTGATGCCCAGCCAGGAAACTCTGAGTACCTGACCATTTCTTAATAGACAAGTCGAGAAGAATTACCTCTGCAACATCTAGTGCATACTACGGGGGTGCTTCCAAGGCATACTCTAGGAGATCCCTCACCTTTGGATGAAAATAATGAATCTACCATGAGCACTACAGATTCTAACTTTTTGACTTACTTCCTCTGGAATGTCCAAGGCACAGTAACTATAGGGACCAACATTTTAAAAAATCCTTTGAGTATAACCTGGAAGGCTTTGTGCACTTCAGAACTCCCAGTCAGCTGAAACCTTTGCTTCACCTGTTAAGAACGCCTGAAGAAATTAAAAAAGATTATAATGAGCAAAAATTTTTAGCATTATGTAGTAAAAAGATTAATGAAGGCTTTATTTTATTTTGAGGATCAAGCTCTGCATTTCAAGAAGATGTGAGATGTTAGAAGAGAAGAAGCTTTTGAAGATATCACTGAGAGAAATGACTATTGGACGCTAAAACCTGTCTACTGTGATAAAAATATGTTCAGAAATCTTTTGGCTTTGAACAAAACCAAAAAGAAATTGTCTATGCTACAACTCATCCTCCATTCAAAGAGAGAAGATCAAACCAATCAGAGTGCTCTTTTTAATAAAAACTAATAATTTTATACTGTTCTAATATTCGTTAAGGCAGTAAAATAGAATTCTACCTATCAATGTCATTTCCACTCTTCTGCTTCAAAAAGAAAGTCTAAATGAAGCTCATAGCCAGTCTGGGCCCAAAAGTGTCAAGCGACAAATTAGACTCTGCCAGCGAGCATTTACAACACCAAACCAATGGAATTGAGACAATTTGAGAGCCAGTTTTTTAACTTGACAATGGGATTAAGCATTGAGAGCCCCACAGAAGCCATGAATACTATCAGCGCATCAAAATGCCCAAAGCTCTGGATAAAACATTTGACTTAAATTAATGCAAGTAATGATAGCACCAAGCTTGATTTCTTGCTGTCATTTCTGTCGTCCATTGATTTTGATGGCTCTCCTCTGAAAATTGGGCCAGATATTAATAAAAAGAAATTGCCGAGCTTACCAGGTTCAGCCCTCAGCTTAAGATGACGCCTGTCCTAACAAACCTGAGCCCAAAAAGAATTTGAATGGCCTAAAATTTAAGTTTAAAGAATTAATTAAATTAAAAAGTTAAGAACTTACCTCAAGATGGCCAAAACTGTTGTCTCAACCAGCCAAGCATGCACCAAGCAAAACACATGCAAATTAACTGGTGGCAAGGCACCCTGTAAGCAACTTGCCACCAAGGCTGTTCACAAGAGTGCACTTGCTGTTAATTGTATCAAGAAGCCTATTTTTTAGACCCAGAACAGTCCCCATCATGAGATTGCTTAAGACTACAAAATTATCTCCATTTACAAGCCTTTGCTATCACTGCCCTTCAGGAGTCTGATGAAGCCTATTTTGTTGGGTTTCTAAGAATACCAAGAGGGCCCTTGCCAAAACCAACAAGGAGCTCTCATGGTGCAACCGCAAATTAGTCAAATTGAAGATATAAAAAGAGCTGTCACGACCATCTAGTACTAAAAAAAAAGAGCTGTCACAATGATCTGCTGAGGTTAAGATGGAATATAGGACCCCAGACTTAGTATGCCCTATGAATCATTATAAGGTTGCCCATGACACCCTCACTGACCTAGCCGCCATGCCCAAGAGCAAGATTTACCCTTTTAACGCCATTAAACAATTTAAGCACAAGGGTTCAAATGCTCCCAAACTCAGGTCCTTCATTGACCTCAATCTTGATCTCACACCTCACATGATGCTACCATAGATGACCTCAGTTTTGAGGCTTCTGAGTTAGTTCCTGCCATCAGAAGTAGGGAGAAACTTACCAAGACCTACTGCGCTGTGGATCCTGACTTTGTGTGCCTAACAAATCATTCTAAGGTTGATTATGATGCCACCACCAACTTTGCCCGCGCCATGTGTCAGTTTAAGGATTAGTATTAATGTGAAGGCCCACTAACGATGATCAACCTCCATGAGGTAATGGTCTTTGGCTTACTCAACCTAGCGCTGCGCCACCATATTGTGTTTTCTCGCCTGTTTTCAGTAGAACTGACAGCCATCTGAAGTTGTACAATTTATTTATCCTCATATGCAAATTAAGACCATTGCATATCTGGTTCCCAAATCATCTCATCAGCTACATGCGCCTCAAGCATGTTGTTGTCATCTATCCCCATCTAACTATTAAATGGAAATTGCACTGTCCCAACTCAGTCACCTCAATGATCTACTCTAATGAATCCATCCTACCTTGTCAAGCTAATCTGAAGCGCCTTCTTATACTTTTAGTCAATACAGAACCTCCAGCCAAATTACCTTTTCCTACCATGACGCCACCAAATTATGTTCATTGAACCTGATGCTATTGAACTCTTCCAATAGTGATTACAGGCTTTGGTTCTCCCTTAAATGAAGACTCAGTGTGTCCTCTTGACCAATACAAGCTGGCTCAAACCTGGACTGACCATCATCAGATGAAAATTTTTGAGACACAAGATAAAAATACATTAGTCAAAGGAACTTGATAATGTTAACCAACTAATTTTTAAACAAGAGTATGCCATTAAACCTTGACAAATGATTAGAGTAATTAATTACACCTGGACCAAGACTCACTCCACATGGACAAGGCTTAAAGAGGACTCTCTCAGGATTCTCCCTAAGTAAGGTGTAAGCCTTGCCCTGAGGAGAAGGTCAACATATACTGCTGTGTGGGACTTGACTTTCAAGCTACTCAAATGGCCCCATAAGTCCTGACTTAAGGGTTAAGCTTATATCATAAATTTAGGTTTTGAATTTGGAGTATTATCTGAATTACTCCAAAATTGGTTATCATTATTTTAATATTATTTGCGAATAATTTACCTAATTCTGAGGCCAAATTCACCCAACTCCATCATCTGTGGCCCAAAGCTCCAAATATCTTTATCATCTTTTCTTTCTGGAAGCTTGCAAGTTGGACCTTTAAACCTGACCTATTGAAAGAGCTCCTACCTAAGGTAAATACTAATTTAACTTTTGCTATAAAACTATCAAAAGGAAATCAAGAAGCTCAGAAGACCTTCCAAGTGGGATGCGATGAATGAAAAACCATGTGGGAATCAAGAATGAACAATGAATCACTCTTTGCCATTCCCAATAAATAATGATTTCCCTTTTACCTTTAACAATACTTTAAATAATACTGACTTATTTATTTAACTGAGGTAAGCTGATCAGGGGACGGACATTACCAAACTAAAACTAAAATAATAATAAAATAAAGGTAACGATTCAAATGAAATGCCCAAAATGGACAGATCAATTGATTTGTACCTAACAAAATATCCAACCAGGTGGGCAGCGAATACTGCTATCCCTCCATGATGGACGGGGAGGGGGGATTGGGGGCTTATCTTCAGCTGCATCCATCTCATTCCAGAGTAGGGTGCGTGTTAAGGCAGATAGTAAGGGTATGGGGACATTGGCGGCATGGGGTTTGATATCCTTGATGACTGGAACTTCCAAATAATTGCCAGCCATTAATATACCAATGATATATTTTCCCAAAGCGTCTTCGGCTTTGAGATGGGCATCTGGGCTTTAACAAATGTGGCAATGTTGGTTTGGGTTATTTTTGCTTTTGGATTCTGTGCTACTGTTACCACGTTCTGGATGGCTTCAGTGACAATTTTGTATAAAGTTTTCATGTTGATCTTACTTTGTGGAGTAAGATTTATGGGGATGACGGGAGGTGGAATTCCTCCTGCAAGTACAGCCACAGATTTGGTGGCAGCTTTGCAAAGCGGATGGCAATCTGGTGTGGCGGCTGCTTCTACTGCAAGCTGGTAAAAATACTGACTTATTTAAAAAAGTAAAATTTTCAGCAGAATATATTATATTTTATTTATTAGATAGTTATACGTTATTCTAATGAACAAAGTCTCAAAAAATCTCTGCGTCTAATAAAGCCCCTGTCCTATCAGCTGACCATGATGCACTAAGCCTCCTGCAGTCAGTCACTAAGTTTTGCTCCCCAGCATTACCACCTGCAAGTGCAACTGGCAAAGTTTTTATTTTATATAACCAAGGTAAGCCGACCAGGGGATGGACAATACCAAAACAGAAACTCCAAAACTAAACCAACCAAAACATGAATCAACTGCCCTAAAAGAGCAGCAGGAAACACAAAAGTAATGAAAAAAGAAACACCTACCAGGTGCCACAGCGGCGAGCTGCTTATTCCCAACATGGCGGAGGGGAATGGGGATCAGGTGGATTAAAATCTTCATCATTCAATTAGCATTTAAAAAAGTGAATCAATGCTGATAGTAAAGGGGTTGGGGCATCCGCAGGATGAGGGACGAGGTGAGGTAGATGGCAGTTGAGCTTGACAATTTGGGCCTAGATAAAGGAATCTATGAGTTCAGCAACATGGTGTTTGGCTTAAATGCAGGTGTCAGGAAGTTGGTATAATTTCACAATGTTTGCTCTGGTGACATGTGTGGATGGGGAAATTCTGCCAGAGTAACAACTCGTTTGACAGTGATGGTGGAAGTTTCATAGAGGTGTTAGATTCCTCTTTTGCAGTAGGAGGAAAATTGGAGGGAAATAAGGGGGTACAACCCTTTTTAAATTCATTAATAGATTTTGCCATGGCTTCTCAAAATGGCGATTTTTGGGCAAGGCCACTGCGGCCTTGGCAAGCTGGTGGTTGCTTTGGTATGGGATATCATTGAGCTTGGGGTGTTCCCAAATGGGGACACACGCCTCGCTGGGCCTCGAGCTTATGCCACAATCAGCCCTGAATTTAGTAAAATTGCCTTGTTAACTCCCCTCGCGCCATCATTTCCTCTGCCACTGACCATCTGTTCTTGGCTTGAGTTGAGGGCGGATGGACAATCTGTCCATCCTGTTTTGAGCTGGACCACTCAAAATGTAAATGCCCATCTTTAGCTGCTTCCAATGGCTCTGACTTTTCATCTAGCAGCTTCCAATCTGCTGCCCACCCTGCACCAGTTTCAGTATGGAGTACAATCCTACTTTCCCCTCCCCCAAAGCCTGTTGCTGCAACCACGCCTGAAGACACCAATCAGCCTCCTCCTCGCCCCCAGTGCCACAAACGCACCCTCCAATTAAGCACCAGCTTGGACCCCAGTTTGCTCCTATACGTCCTCCAATGAACCAACCAAACCTCAGGAATATGCCAGTTCCCCATTCAAACTAACCAAAATCCTTGGGATCTATAGGCTGAAATTGATGAGTATGGTAATAGTATTGAAGACTCCACTATCCAGCTTGAGCGGTTTGTATATGCTGACCATGACGCTAAGTTACCCCTCATTTATTCACCCCACAGAAAAACGCTGAAACAATCCGCAGTGACCACCAGCTAGCTGTTGAAGCAATGGCTAAGCCAGATTGTCATCCTCTCTGCAAAGCTGTCACCAAATCAGTGATGATGCTCCTAGGAGGAATCCCTCCTCCCATTATCCTCTCCACTGCCAATATGCTCCAAAAGAATATGTTGATCAAATTTTACAAAGCCTCCAATGAAGCCATCCAGCACGTGGCAGTGGTAGTGTGGAATCCCAAAGACAAGATTACCTTCACTAATATCGCCACATTTGTAAAGCTCCCCAACGCATGCATGAAAGCTGAAACAGCTTTTATTAATTAATAAAGTCTTTCTTATGGTTAACTGCTGTCTTTCTGCCACCCTAATCAAAAATTTCGCTCCACATTCTGCTGACGCCCCAACGCCCCTGCTCTCCACCATAGCCCATGCCCTGCTTTGGGGTGAAGACAATGCTAAGGATGAGCCCCCTGATCCCCCTCCCCTTCCGCCATGATGGGATAAGCGGTTCCCTCTGTCCCACCTGGTTGGTTGTGTTTTCGTTCTGTGTGTCATCCGCCCATTTTGGGCAGCTTGTTCATTTTGTTTGGTGAGAATTTATTTGTTTGCTCTTCAATATTTGGTAGTGTCCATCCCCTGGTTTGCTTACCTCAGTTAAATAAAAGCATTGGGTTTGAGGGTCATATTGTTTGGGTGGGAGTGGGTTATCAAAGTCTTAAAAGATAAAAGGTTCTAAGTCAATTGGCTTAGCTGGAGGTGAGACAATTTCACCAGATTCAGTCACTTAATCCAATAAATCCCAGGGATTTTGATTGACTTATATTGATTCAGTGATAGGTGGCTGTGGTGGGTTTGTTTTGAGGTGGAGTACTTTATGGAATGAACATTGGTTAAGCCAGCACCCTATCAGTTGGCATAAGTATGCATTGGCAAGCTTGGGTTTGAGGTGCTAGATTTTGCTTCTGATTTGAGCGCTCAACCTGGGGGTGGGGGCAGCCAAAATCCCCACTCAAATGCTGTTGGTGTGGTTTGCAACTGGCAAAGTTGTGACAATGCCAAAGGCCAATTTTTAGTTAACTTTCCTTCATATATTCATTCTTTATCTTTTATGTATCTAGTTAAATTTTATAAAGTTGTTTTAATTTTCATAAAAGATAATTTATATAAATAATGACTATTTTATAGAACTTAACAGAAGCAAAAATATATGTAAATACTGCCTTCTAAAAAATTTAATAGAACCATCTAATATTAAAAAAATTTAATAGAAAATCATAAAATATACAGATCTATGAAGGTATAAAATCTTGAATGGTATTAGGTTTACATAAAAGCCTCAATTAAGGTAAATTAAATTAAAACTTTAACTATAATTAAGTATCAGGCAATTAATTATAAGAAAAATGAGGATGTTAATAAAGCCTAAATAGTAATTATAATTGAAGTTAAAAAGATATATATGTAACAAAGGGTGGTTAGCCGAGCGGGTAAAACTGCTTCCTCCCCTAGTGCAGGTTTTGAGTTCGAAACCTCTACTGGCTAGAAAACATTCTCGGTGTGGTATATTTGTCCCAAGGTCGACCCAACTCGAATAATTTACTAAGGACCATCTAGTATTAAAAAAAGATATATATGTAACTTTTTTGTTTAATATAGTATAAATACTTTACTTTAATTTTTATTTACATTAGTTTTTACTAGTTTTATATATCCTACTAATAGCTATATTTGTTTAAAGGCAAGTTATAATGCATATTTTAAATTTTAAGTTTTATATGAGGTGGGCTGACCTGGGGACAATACTGCACCAATTAAGGAAAAATCAAATGAATGGGAAAGGAGGATAAAACCTGGAAAAACTCCATGCACGGCGTATGATAGGCCAGGAACTCCATGGATCGCCTTTGCTATTTTCTATCTCAGTTTAGGGCATTGGTGCGCAATGCCAACATAGTTATAATTGCTTCCTACCCAAAATTTTAAATTTATTGTGGGGAAGGCTGACCATGGGATGGACACTTCCGAATATGACTCAGGAAAGATAAACTTAGTACCAGGGGAGGCAACCCAGAGAAGCGATGCTATCTCTTGTTGCCAGCGGGAATGCCACTTATGGGGAGGAAGAGGGAACGTGTGAAGGGGCCGTAGCCACTATTGAGCACATGTGGAGGAAGGGGTCTGCTTTGATGAACCAGACTGGGAACCAGGAGGAGACCAGCTGTCAGTGACGCGGTGGGAGATATCCAAACATTCATGCTTGAAAGTGGACCACCAAATGAGACCAAAATCTGTGGACAGCTTCTGGGAGGGTGAGGATGGAGCCAGCGATGGCATCCAAGACAATCGTGTGGATTGTCCACATGGCGATTGCAACCACCAGAGCATGGAGGGAGGGTGGGAGGGGGAGGCCATTGATGAAGCAAACATATCTCTTGACAGACTGAAGGGATGCGTTTGATCCTGGCCCAGCAGACGTTGGACTTCGCGCCATATCACTTTAGAGGTGGGGCACTTCTCCAGGCGGTGGAACAGCATTCCATACTGTCCACACATGACACAGTATGAGTGTAAAGCGTTAGAGCGCTCAGCTGTATGATACACCCGCCTCAGGCAGTGCCACACATGGGAGCGGACTTGAGGCTACAACAGAGGATGGTGTGCATATTTGCAGATAGTCTTTTGGGTCTCAGTGGAGTAAGGGATGTCCATCATGTCCAGGTAGTCCATCCTGGATAGGACATGGGGTCAAATGGGGATCACGCCATCATGGATGGGTAGCCCCTGTACCTCTTGTGTGAACTGAGTAGAAGGGTGGCCTCTTCGGGTTGTATGTCCACTAATACAAATTCTCCACTCTGCGCTTCACATGGAGAGTAGGATTCGTTTGTAGTGGGTTTTAGTCCCGTGAGTACCTGTGGCCAATGTGTGTGATGCGAAGTATTTCATCAGGGAGTGGGGGTTTGATGGATTGTTGAGGCCCAAGGCTCAGGAGAAGTTGGAGCAGGCCGCACAGGACCAGTGTTGGGAGGGGAGCATAGGGGCGGTGACGGCTGCAATCCAGGTGCCCAGGATCTTGGCAGCATGGGCTTTGAAGTCAAGAAGGCCCATGCCACCTTGATGATGAGGGCCAAACATGACCTCTAGCCGTACTGGTGGAGGGCGGCCTGACCAAAGCCATCCTTGCAGCAAAGCATACAGGGATTTGAAGAAGCTTGGTGAGAAGGGGATGGCGTGGGCTCCGAACCAGACTTTGGATAGGAGCATAGAGTTGGCAAGAACAACCCTGCCAGTGAGGGTAGTAGGGTGGGCTCTGAGAGAGGCGATTCGCTTCGTCACGTTGTCCAGTATATGGCACTCCATTACTGCTGACGCATATCCGCCTGCCTTCATCCACACGCCCAGATGGCGCACCAGTCCTATGGTAGGACGTGGCATGAAGGGGAGCACCAGTGGAGCGGTGTGTGTTGAGTTGGCAAGGCGTGGACGTGGGCGAGCAGATGGGCCGGGTTGGGAACTAATTGCTGGGGCCCAGCAGTTCTGAAACTGACCAAGGAGGATGATTTCAGTTTTGGAGGCGTTCAGTGCCGCATTGCTTACCTGGGAATATTCCTGGATGAGGGCTTCAAGCGCGCGTGCATCTTTGTTATTAGACACCCCCACCACGCAATCATCTGCAAATGCCATCATCTTGACTGGGGTTTGGCCTAGCACATGGACCCCAGTGAGTTGGGCATTCACATTTCGCAATAGTGGGTCAAGGCTGAAGTTGTATAAGAGTGGGCTGAGGGGGTCCCCTTGTCGCAGGCCCCTTTGAGGGCGGACTACTTCCATTAGGAAGCCTGGGCCACACACTGCCATTGTCACAGATTCCGTGAGCAGCATCACCCAGTTTATGAAGCGGGGGGGGTAGGCGGAATTGATGGAGGCAGGCCCTAAGGTATTCCCAGTTTACTCAATCATATGCCTTTTGTTGGTCCAAGAATACAAGTGCCCCAGAGGCTGTGGACTGATATACATTAGCCACAGAGTGCACGTTATCCCAAATTGACCTTCTGGGGATGAAACTAAATTGTTCTGGGGAGATGGTGGCAGATGCTACAGTCCCTAAACGGTTAGCCATGATTTTTGTAAAAATTTTGGTGTCTATTTTTGTTAGAGAAATGGGGTGCCAGTTGGCTAAGTCAAGCTTATACCCTTTCTTGAAGAGTGTGACAGTAAAGGCCTCATGTCCTCCTGGTAGGAGGCGCGTTTCCAACAGGCTTTGGTTAAGTGAGGCTAGCAGCAATGGGGATATATATTTAAAATATTTTTTGTAGAACTCATATGGAATGCCATTTGGGCCTGGGCATTTTCGGTTTGGCGCACCGTGAATGGCTGTCCATAATTCGTTTGGAGTAATTAAATTCATTATTTCTGGGTATCAGAAAACGGTGCAGATATGAGCTCGGTCGAGAAATTCCGCCATTTCAGCCGCTGAATTGGTTCAGCTCAGTATAACTCGGAGTAATATTTTTGCATTTCAATTGCCACTTCAGCCAGTATGTCCGCAATGGAATTATCTGATCTTTGCACCTGTGTGCAGGCCATGCTCTGGCGTGGTGTGTAAATTTTTTTAAAGAAGTATGCGGTGCACTTGTCACCTTTAGTGATGCGTGTGGCCCTGTATTGGACACAAACCTGATGTTTGTGTTGCCTTTTGAGTGCGTTGAGGTGGGCAGCTGCCTCCGCCCACTTCTGGCCCCATGCAGGGCTGTATCCTGTGGCTGGAATGTTGGACTCCAAGTGGGCCAATTCTGCCAGAGCGCGCGAGATAACCGCCAATGTGGCTTGTGAGCATCTGGAGGAGAGATGGCGATAGTGGCGGATGGTGTCCTCTTTGAAAGTTGCCCATGTGGAAATGGGGTCCGCACAAAATGGTGCAACAAAAAATTTCGCCAAAGTTGCCTCTTCCACCCATGTAGAAAATCCTGGTGATGTGAGCTCGGGGGGCAGATTTTGCACCAATGTGGGGCCTTTGCAACTGTGACAGGTAAGTGGTATGTTATTGAGACCGGTCGGTGGTCAGAGAATTCCATTTTCATTGTTTTGAAGTGGGAGATGTGGGGTTGGAATTTCGCCGGCGTTAGAATAAGGGTGATGCGGGTCATGGACCTTAATTGGCCATTGTGGACATGGGGATGCATCATGTTTTCGAGAAGTGGGGCATGTCACAGCAGCGCATCCATTAACCCAAGGGTGGCTTTTAGAATGCGTAGTTCTACGTGACCCTGTGGGGCGTGGGGTGAGGGCGGCCACTGGTCCGTTGGTGAGGTTAGCCAACAGTTCATGTCACCAACTAGGAAAGAATCAGGGGGTAGTGGGAGATTTGACCAACGAGAAAAATTCCTGACGCTCATGTGCACCGTTTGGGGCATAAATGTTGACAATTGTGTGTGCAATGTTGGCCCACAAGAAGGTGATGATGAGCACTCAGCCATTTAGGAATGTTTCTGAGGATGTGAATTTGAAAAAATTATTTTTCTGAATTAGCACCCCACAGTGCTTTGACCAATAGGATAGGGATGGGAGGAGCATTGTTTTCCAAGCTTCCTTGGAACCTCGTGGACAGTGGGACTCCTGGATGGCCAAATATATCCATGGGTAAATTGTTTTGTAAAAAACTCAGTTTCCTAGCCCAGGATGGGGAGGCCTTGAGTCTGGCGATATTCAGTGTCGCTAGAGTGAAGGTTTCCCCCATCGCACCTTAGGTGTGAGGGGGTGGGCCCCCTGGCCCACCAGCCTCTTCAAGGTCCCCACAGGCTTTCACAGCAGCACAGGTGTTAGCAGCAACGCTATCAGGGTTTTTGTTAATTTTGTGGAAAGAGTCACATTGGCTTTGGCCTTCACTTTTTGATTTCCTGACGTTAGACGAATTTTTTGTGGTGCGGATAAGTTTGGTGCACCGTCAAGTGGGGCAAAATTTTTTTTTTCAATTGGGATAGGTCCCAAGTCAGTTTCGACTGGAGCTTGGGTGCAGCAATTGGGTGAGATCAAATCTCCCATTGGATCCTCAGATTGAGTGGCCCACTCAGCATGGGCCTCCCAATCTGATTTGGTGATGGATTCCTGAGTTGCTTCCGCCACGAAGGTCTCCATGTCCTCCTGGCGTTGTGAGTGTGGAATGGTGGTGGTGGCCTTGGCCGCTTCCTTGGTCGCGGCCCTATGGGCCTGCTTGGCCTTCTTCCGCTCCTGCGGGGAGATGGGCTTTACCAATAGGTAGCAGCCTTGTGCTCCCCATGGGAAAGCCTCCTTGGTGCTTGCGGTTGGTTCATAGTGCGCCTCTCCGCTGGCCATGGCCACTGAGTGGTGCTCTTGGAATGTGACGCCCTCCTTGATGGGGCATATGTGCGCCTTATGGCCAAATGCATCACAGTGGGTGCAAATGGGGGGCGCTCTGTCCACGGTTACCTGGAATGGGTGGGTGGTATGCCCTGTGATGTCAATAAAGGTGGAGTGCGGGATCTGGGTTAGGTCCTTCGCGATCTCCTCAGTTGGGGTCAGAACTGCGATGGCTTTGCCGGTGCACAGGTGTGGCATCAGCGTGAAACGTTGCATTTCAAAAGATTGTATTTCGCCATATATGGCGAGACCATCTTTCAGGTGTTGCTCCAAAATGTCACATTTTACCATAGTAGGCAAAAAGTCAAATGTGAGGAAAATTTGGTTTGATTTTGTCCATCTGGTGCATTTGGTTTTGATGACCCATTGCCCTTCGAGGAGGTCAACCACTATGCGCACCGCTGCAGCCTCATCTGCTGCTATATTGCTTTTGAAACCCAGGTCCAGCCAACCGCGCGACATGGAGTGAGGTGCAACGTACACCATGGTCAGGAAAATTTTGTGTACATCTTCACAAAATTTTTCCCATAAGGCCGTTTTTTGGATGTCCAGATACACACGGACTCTGAATTCCACTGACAAAAGTGGCTGGGAGTGTGGTGTGTTGATGTACTGGTTGCATCATTCTTGCCACGCGAGTATCTCCAGGGAAATTGTGACCGCCAGTTTTTTGAGATTTTTTTCTATTCCGCTGGATTCTCCAGGGCATTTTTGAATGTTAGAGGCCGCAGGCCTTCCGCCTGCTCCTCTTGCCTTGCTTGCCCAACTTCTCCCAGACATGGGCGCAGACTAATTTCCTCTATGAGATTATCAAACTAGATTGAGTCTTGAATTGAATAGGTTGCAAAAGTGTTTGCAACGAGAAAGAAAAGTTTTTTTCCTACCCAAAATTCATTGAATGAGATTAAACTTGGGGAGGCAGTGGTAGAGGGTCCATATTCTACCACAAGGCATCCTCCCCTAAGTCATGATATATATATTTCAGCAAGTATTATAGTTAACTTAGACTTGTATTAATCTGTTTTAATATTAAAAGTATATATATGAAACAGTGAATGTGAAATAACTTAAGAGGTTCAAAAACAATAGACAGAGATAAATGTCTTGAGGCTCTCATCAATGGAGTGTAGTATCAGAAAAATTTATATTAGGTTGGTATATAAGATCTGCATTGGAGTTAGTGTAGCCCATGTTCTTCATGTAATAGGTTTAAGCAACAAAAACAATTAAGAAATCTTATCTTTATAATAGTAATATGGTTATACTAGGGTAAAGTTTTACACAAGGCTTCTTGAACTCAAGAATGGCTTATTGGTATGAATAGTCATAAAGAATAGAGAGGACATTACCATTGCATAACTTGGCATAATGACATCAACTTAGTTTGATCTCAGCAGTATGAGATACACTTGCCTTACTATCAAAATGTGATTATGATTATGAGGTTTATGTTGTCTTTAATCAAAGGGATCTTTCTTGAGAAGATGTAAGAGCAATTTTTTTAACAAACTAACTGCATTATAAATTGTCACTTTTCAAAATATATGATTAAAATAAAGGTAGGCCTTTCTTTCACCCATCTAGTTTTAGCTATTAAACAAAAGCTTTTAAAAATAACTCAACAAAGCTTTTCTTTCCAATTACAATCACTTTTAGTAATATGATTTGATTCAAACAGTACAATTTGATAATCAATACCAGGTAAGAGTAGTATGAGTAATAAAGTAAAGAATTGGGTAAACATGGTAAGGGGCAGCGGACCTGGACCTGCACCACCCAAAGGTACCAAGAGTACAGGTACAAACAAACTTATCAGTAAAAACTAAAAACCTGAGGTGGTTCACCCCACAGGTTTTGTGATTTTGGTATGATACTGCAGTTACATGGAATTATCCCACTCACAACCACTGTCATTGGTGGAACATGGTATATGAGTTTTCCTGGGCGTAGAAACACTGACAATGTGGGAAAAGTTTGGCAAAGTCCAACTTAAATTATTCCTGAATGCGGTGTACTTAACAACCCATACTATCTGCAAAGGTTGGGTAGACCTTGAGTTTGAAACTGTGGAAGAAGCAAATGAAGCAGTGAATGTTATATTGGTACTCGACCTTCCTGACAGTCAGCATTTGGTATTGACTAAATGCACACATTGGACAGAGTCAAAACAAATTTTTATAATTTTTGATTATCTTCTGAAACTACACTGGCGTGCACAGTAGTCAAACGACATCTCCAAGAAGGCTTGGAAGCCTATGGAGAATTCAAACAATTTGTGATGCAAAGATTCCAGTTGATGCCAACCCTTAGCACTGGGAAGGCAATCACAATTATTTTCCTGAACCAGGAGGTAGTGGAGGATATTACAAAAATCTCCTACATCTCATCTTTCACTATTGATGGGAAAATCCCAACTATTCCGTGCAACAGTAGAGAGCGCACCCCCATATGCAACCATTGCCAGTCCTTTGGGCACAAGCTTCATGCTTGCCCCATAAAAGAAGGCCTGAGAGAAATGGAATTCTGTGAGGAGGAAATGGGCGAAGATGACTCAGAGTACACCAAAATCACATTACCACACAAGCATTCAACTGAGGAGAACAGGGCAATATAAAATAATTGACCCAATTTCCCCAGATAAAAAAATGGCCAAACAAGCTTGCAAGCTGGCTGTGGCCAAGGCAAAGGCCTCAGCAGAATCATCCATATTTCTGGAACAGATCCAGGAAGACATGGATGAATTTGAGTCAATGAACCAATCAAATCCCGTGGAAAACCAAACAACCAATCCAAACAGATTGAATTTAGCTGAACCTAATATGGAAATAAATGTGGCAAAACAGGAGATCAGCGCACCCCCAAAATTGTGGAGCATAACCCAATTGGGAATGAAAATCAACAATGGAATGCTCAAGAGAATAATGCAGCCAATAAGAGCACAAAAGTGCACTGCAATGATAAATTTGATTACCAGCAAAGGCAAGAGAGGAGCAAAAACAGTGGAAACAAAAGGAGAAGAATATACCACAACTCCTACTCATGGTTATACTCTTCGCAGCAGAGGTGCAATGGAGAGTAATGTGAGCGAGGGAGTAGGGCCAGGGGGCCCTGCTAACTGCTCCTGAGGCGCATCGGGCATCTCAGTAGAGATAGGGATGCTGAACATAGTGGGACTCAAGGCCTTAATTTCCTGGGCCAAGAAGTTGAGTCTCCTACAAAACCCATCTCTGGATATCCTGGCGGTGCAGGGAACCCACTGTCCACAGGGAGAGGAGGAGGCATGGGAAAACATGCTCCTCCCAACAATATTGTTTTGGTCGCAACACTGTGGGGTGATAGTACATGTGAGCCAAAACTTTATATTCTTAATAAAAATTCATTCCTGGATGGCTGCATACTAGCTGTTACCTTCTCATGGCACACCGAAGTGCACACAATAGCTAGTGTGTATGCACTGGACTGATGAGAGTTTTTAAAAGCTCTAAAAATACTCCATCTTTCAGCAAACACTTTTGTCATGGGAGACATGAACTGCTGGATTAACCCAGATACTGACCAATGGCCATACACAACGGAGGTACCACAAGAGCAAGTGGAACTTCGCGTACTAAAGGCCATCCTAGGACTATATGATCCACTACCAAAAAGGTCACCTCTACTACAAAACATGACACGCCCACATGTACACAACGGTGCACTTATCTTTATGTCATGGATAGTCTTAATACTTGCACCATTTATTTTCTGTCACCAAATTCAAAAATCCAAAACTACAAGAGTCAAACTTTCTGACCATCGGCTAGTTTTGGTGCCCTACAAACCAGCAAAAACAACTACCCAAGCACCCAGGTGGTGCATAATACGCCCAGAAAGTTTAGCTGACTCAGAATTTCAATCCTGGATGAAGGAAATATCCTCAATCTGGGATTTTCAAACACCTTTTGCTTGGACCCACTAACCACCTGGGAAAATTTTAAAAAATCAACAACACAACAAATCAAACACACAACATCTAGAAGATACAGTGAAGCTTCAGCCATTATCAAGCACACCTTTACAGAAATAAACCACCTGAAAACAATGTACTATTCACACAGTACAGCCCTGGATGGGGTTGCAGATGGGTTGAGGTTTCTGCTCAGCTAAACACCCTGATACACGAACACCAACACCAAGTTGGGGTTCATTACAGAGCAAAAAACATAAAAGATGTAGAAACCTGCTCAAGCTATTTTTCTGTCAATTCCACGCCCAGAAAAATATTATAGCTTGCACACAGGCCTGACAACTGGATAAATTCATAGCAGAAACACCCAAAGAAGTTGTGACCAAAGTGCATAGGTTTTATATGAATTTATATAAATCTGAACCAGTCAAACCAGAAAAAATTGAACATTCCTTACAATCGCATATATTGATACTTCAGCTCAAAATAACAATTTAATCAACCTAATATCATATGAGGAATTATGGGAAGTAGTATGCAGTGCACCAAGAGGGAAATGCCTTGGACCTGATGGGATTCCCTATGAATTTTATATAAAATATTTTACTAACATTTCTAATATCCTTTTAGCTTCCATGAACAAGTGTATTATGGAAACATGCCTCCTACCTGGAGGCAAAGAAGCTTACACTGTCACCTTATTCAAAAAAAGAGACAGACTAAACCTATCCAACTGGCGCCCAATCTCCCTAACCAACACAGACACAAAAATATTCACAAAAATTTATGGCCAAACGACTAGGAGAAATTGCAACTGACGCGATATCCCCATCACAATATGGATTTTTTCCAAGAAGATCCATATGGGACAATATCCACACAGTTGCAAATTTCTGCCAGTCCAAAACCTCTGGAGCACTTGTCTTCTTGGACCAACAGAAGGCATATGAAAGGGTGAACTGGACCTATCTCAGGGCCTGCCTTCAAAAATTCAAACTCCCAAATAGATTCATAAACTGGGTGATGTTGTTCACAGAGTCAGCCACCATGGCTGTGCGTGGAGCAGGCTTCTTAACTAACCCAGTCATCCCACAGAGAGGACTTAAACAAGGAGACCCTTTAAGCCCTCTACTTTACAATTTTATCTTGGATCCTCTAATCCAGAATACAAATACAATTCTCAATGGAATCAATGTCAAGGGGTAACCACCAGTAAAAATGATGGCCTTCGCTGATGACTGTGTGGTGGGAATATCCAACATACAGGTTGATTGCATAATTGAGAAGTTAATACAAGATTACTCATCCATAAGCAACGCATCACTAACACTGGGAAAACGGAAATCATACTCCTGGGGAAATATCAGACCCATCGGACGCCATCTACCCTGGGCCAACAAACTAATACAACATAAAGACTCCTCACCAGACATAGGAGGCAAAAATCATTAATAACCCCGCTGAAACTTACCTTCACCACCAAGCCAACAGCTGGACCTGTCCGTCACTTGGGGGTATGGTTGGAAGCATGAGGTTATCCAACTCCATAATGAAAAATCAATCTCTAAATAAAATGACAAAACGCATTGCCTCCTTACATGGACATCATACAGGCTTAACAGGAAGGGTCATGGTAGCCAACTCCATGATTCTGTCAATCAT
The DNA here is from genome assembly GCA_022478985.1 of Massospora cicadina. Lineage (NCBI taxonomy): Eukaryota > Fungi > Entomophthoromycota > Entomophthoromycetes > Entomophthorales > Entomophthoraceae > Massospora > Massospora cicadina. The sequence continues at coordinate 120,898 of JAKSZP010017190.1, read as the reverse complement.
ATGGTTTATGACCCATGCAATTGCTTTCTCACCGGCCTTATTTATTACAATTCAAGACCTATTACAAGGATTGCTTTGGTCCAACCACAACCCCCCTGTACGCCTCAAAACCCTATCTGGCTCTAGAAGGAATGGAGGTATGGGGCTTACTAATTATGTTGAGCAAGCGACCCATATACTAGGATCATGGATAGCTCAAGTGACTAGCCCAGATCTTCCAGATATACATTGGGCCAGAACAGCAAGATATAACTTTACACGAGCACTCCAATTAAGAAACCCAGATCACCCAAACACATTAATCAAGTATCTGGCGTCCCATTCTACAGCTGCAGGACCACATGGCACTCCTGCACATTTCAAATGAATACTCCTAGCCATGAGAAGAGCGACGTGGAAGATCCACATATGTGGCCAAACCAGTCACAGAGGACGCCCAAGGCTAACTCACAGACAGGAAATTAATGGCCAAATAGTCACAGATAACATAATATGAAGAAATCCGAGTATCATAGCCAGAATTGATTACCTGGACCATATGGATATACCATACAACCTGGAAACCCAAAGAAGAGTATGGAGATACACACATCACCCTCTACTTTAACCCAGGATAAGAGCACATCTGTGGAGATGCATGAAAAGAGTATACCACACAGCAGAACGGTCAAATGCTGCCCATTCCTCATGTACAATATGTAGTCAGTATGGAAGCCTAGTACACCATAAAGAACAATGTCCAACATCAGTGGCTTTATGGAAAGCGGTCATGCGCCTATTCCGCCAAGAAAGTGGACAACCATTCAGTCCAGCTAGGAACATTTTCGCTCTAAACATGGAGTCACCTATCAACCCATCCCTCCGGGCGTCAATAGTAGCAATAGCACTATGGATGATCCATATGATAGTACTGGAATCTTTTACAAAGCAACGACTACAATCCAAGAAGCAATCAATCCTTTCCACTGCCATATATTGGAACATTTCCAAGCATGGTTGTTTGGAAACATGACCCCATCTAACATAAGGACAATCGATACATGGTTCACCATATGGTTCCTAAAGATTGATTCTTTCCTTCACTACTGCTGCATCCAAGAATAAGCCAGCATAACCCCCCTACCGTCCTAAACTTGGTGATCATGGAGACAACAAGAGGGGCCTTAGACCCTCTGGGGTGTCTTTTAATTTTCAAATTCCATTAGTTTATCCCCACTATATTGGAAGTGCTTGTCCCCTGATCGACCTTCCCCAAATAAATAGAAGAAAAAAAGGTAGGTGGCTACATTAAGAACTCTACACCTAGGAGTGAAACGTACTGTACTATAGTGTTGCCTTATCATTTATTTCAAAAACAGGGGATTAACTTCCAATGTGTAGAGGTAAAGAGTTTTATTATCTTTATTAAATTGACAGCTAGAAAATGATGCCATCATTACTTACTTAAATAGTGATAATTAAAAGCTTTCTTATTATATCAGGTAGTTGAAATATTAGTTGGGAAAAGCTCCTTAATTTAAACTTTTTAGCTGAGAACGCTTAGAGGATATGAATTGTTATAAAGTGCATCCAGAAGATTTCTCTTTCCGCTTAAATGCACTTTTTGAGAATTTTATTTTTAAATGTAAAATTAAGTTTACTACTCCAATTTGCTGCAACACCACTCCACAGAAGTCCTCATCCCCACCACCTGCTGCTCCCAAGTGGGGCAGCGGTGAAACTCCTCTAAGTGTTTTTCACCTGGGAGGAAAACACTTGTGACCTGGCTCAGCTAGTCCACATAATTCTTTGGGTCTGTTTGTTCCCCTAGAGACCTCACATTGCACCTTGCGTGGTTCCACCCAACTTGTATGAACCCCAGTGCCCTTCCATGCTCAAACCTTCACTTCTGCCTTTGTGACGAGTATGGGCAATTGTTCCCATATGCCAACAAGGCAATTATTGAGCCTGCTTCAGCTACATTTGCACCAGCTAATTTATTTATTTTTGCCCTTTTAAGGGCTACTTTGATATTGGTTTTCCTATGAGGAGGACGCAGCAGCAGCAGTGACCCCTTTGTTATATAAAAATACCCCTATTCCCACTACTTGTACTCGCCTCCCTTCAAATTCTACATTGGTGGTATCATTTGCAAACCTCTCTTCACATCTCCTGGCCCAGGTTTTATATGATGCATTAATGGTAGGGCTTTCAGCCTATGGCACACCTATATTCTCCATTTTACTGCACCTACTGGTGCAGAGCGCCTTACTGCACCTCGTTCTACTGCTACCATAAAAACTCGCCACCCCCTTATGGCCTAACAGATTCCTTCGTGTGCTCACCTGGCTGCAGCTCCTGATCACTGCTTCTGGGCTTGTGTTGACAATGGCCATCAAGTTTGTCCCATCTGTTTTGCCCTTGACCATAGCAAGAAAAGCTGCCCTATGATACTGACACTGTCTCCACTCCCTCCTCTGCAGTCGTGTTGGCTGCTTCTGAATGGGGTCTCTTGCTGCCCCTCCCCCAGCTCACTCAATTGATGAGCCAGCGCAAAACTCCTGTCCCTCACCCATAACTCCAGCCTCCCTCGCCTACCCAAAATTTCACCAACCAATCATGGTCAGGATTGGATTACTGTATCCACTCAAGCGTGATCTGATTTGCCCCCCATACCCAATTTACAATACATGACCTCTTTGTTTTTGTTTATTGTGGGAAAAGCTGACCAGGGGACGGACATTTCTGATAAGATATGAAGAAAACGAAACGTAGTAACAGGGGGGCACCCCAGAGAAGCAATGTTATCTCCTGTTGCCAGCTGGAACGCCACTACAGGGAGGAGGGGGAACGTGTAAAGGGTTGGAGCCACGATTAAGCACATGTGGAGGAAGGGGTCAGAGTTGATGAACCAAACTGGGAATCAGGAGGAGACCAACTGATGGCAACGCGGTGGGAGGTATCTAAACATCCACGCTTGAAAGTGGTCCACTAAGTGGGACCAGAACCGGTGGACAGCTTCTGGGAGGGTGGGGGTGGAGCCTGCAATGGCATCAGACAATCTTGTGGATGTCCACATAGCGATTGTAACCACCAGAGCACAGAGGGAGGGTGGAAGAGGGGAAACCATAGATAAAGCAAACATATCCCTAGACAAACTGAAGGGATGTGTCTGATCCTGGTAAATCAGATGTTGCACCTCACGCCATTTCGCTTTAGAGGTAGGGCACTTCTCCAGGTGGTGAAACAGCGTTCCATACTGGCCACACACAACGCAGGATGAGTGTAAAGCATTAGACTCTCAGCAATATGGTACACCTGCCTCAAGCAGCGCCACACATGGGAACGGATATGAGGCAGCATCAGAGGGTGGTGGGCGTATTTCCAAATTGTCTTCTGGGTCTCAAGGGAATAAGGGATGTCCATCATGTCCAGGTAGTCCACCCTGGATAGGACATGGGGCCTTGTGGGTATCAAGCCGTCCAGAATGGGTAGCCCCTGTACCTCCTGGGTGAACCAAGGAGAGGGACGCCCCCTCTGGGCAGTGTGTCCACAAATACAAATTCTCCACTCAGCGCTTTGCATGGAGAGGAGGATTCATTTGAAGTGGGGTGCCGTTCCATGGGGACCTGCGGCCAAAGGGTGGGAAGCCAGATATTTCATCAAAGAGTGAGGGTGCGACGGATTGGTAAGGCCCAGGGCGCAGGAGAAGTTGGAGCGGGCCACGCGGGACCATACATGACCGCATTCCATTCAACCTAAATCCTAGGGAACTATTGGACGAGATTGATAAATCAAGTGAAATCATTCCGTCATCCCTTGATGATATTGACTTAAGTCAATTTTTGAACTCTTACTTTGATAACCAATCTATCCCCAGGTGGTGTGTTACTAAAAAAAGCTAAATCATTCCATAGTGACCATCAGCTGGCTGTTGAACAGCATCTTCCCTGAAAATATTAAACTCTGGACTCCAATATTCAAGTTGTCAGCATGCTGGCCTCAGGTTTACCCAAGGTCATCTTCCCCCAGCATTTCCCTGTGCCAAGACTGAAATCACAGAGTTGCACAAAGCAGCCCATGATGCTGTAAAGGCCGTTTATAGATGTGCCTATTTTATTCTCCACAATGAAAGGATAACCCCTGAACAAGCTTAAAAGCCGACCATTCTACCAGAACACTGTGTAATTGCCGAGCACCACCTTGCTAATTATTTTGAGGCCCTCTGCACAGCCCAACTTGAATCAACTGACGCTGTTTTTGCCCATATCGAACATCACCGTGCAGATGCCCCCACGCCTTTGCTTTCTGAAGTAATTAGAGTCAGAAAACCCCCTAGGTTTTAATGATGATTTACCCCCTGACCCCCTCCCCCTCCGCCATGGTTTGTTATAGGTCAGCCTCTTCCCACCAAGTTGGTATGCTTCTGTTATGTTTTATTTTGTTACACTCTCTGGTTGTTTCGTTTTGTTTATGTTTTTGTGATCTTTTTGAGCTTTTGGTATGTACGTCCCCAGGTCAGCTTACCTAAAATGAAATTTCAAATTATATAGTGCATCCAGGAAACTATAATCCTGTCATCTAAGATTTGTAGCTATAATATAGTGTCTAATTTAAAATAGCCCAATTAAGATCATAGGATTATATTATATATGAGGTGTATTAATGCAATTATATCTTATTAATAAAATTTATGCATAATGGATATGAACTAACGTTAGCACGTTCATGATTTAGAAATAATTACTAGTAATGAGAAATAAATAGCAAGGTGGATTATGACACCTTATGAAAAAAAGTTTGTACCTAAGATAGATATATTCAAGGTACGCTGATCAGGGGACGGACATTACCAATACTCAATGAGCAAAAGGACCAAGTGAGTGAATGGAACAATAAAACCAAAATAAAATCCTCCAACCAGGTGGGGAGCGGAATACCGTTAACCCATCATTGCAGAGGGTGAGGGGGGTCAGGCAGCTCATCTACAGACATATTCTTTATGACAGAATCATCATAGTTGTAAAAACGGACAAAAGTGGAGAGCCAGGGCATTGGGGCATCAATGAGGTGGGAGTGGATGGCGGTGAAAAATTGGTTCTCTTTTCCAAGATCAGCTTGGAAGATAGCTTTCACGAATTCTGCTAGGTGATGTTCAGTTTAATGTGGGATTTAGGGAAGTTGGGCAAAATTGGTTATATTTTCCAGGTGATTTTAGCAGATGGGTTGAAATCTGCTAGATTTGCCACATGAATGACTACATCTTCAGTGCCTTTAAACAATTTGGTGATTTCACCTCATGCTGCATTAGGGAAATCAGGGGGAAGTTAAGTGTGGACAGCACTTGATGGCTTTGAGAAACTGACTGGGCCACTGCTTTGCGTAGGTCTGGGCAATGGGATGAGGCCACCGCTGTTAAGGTGAGCTGGTGGTCACTTTGGTAGGAATGGCATTGGGTTTAGGAGCAAATAGCGTGGGGATGGGATTTTGTCAAAATCAGAATTGTTAAATTTGGCTTAACCATAATCAAGTTAGCCGTGGGTTCACTTGATTAGCATTTGGATAACGTTACCTGATTTGTCAATTTTGGCCAATAGGTCCCATGGATTTTAGTTCACAAGAATAGTGGATGGAGAATTTGGGTGGGTAGGAGTCAAATGGGCTGCTTGGGTGCAAAATGGTGGTCCAGACTGACTCTGATTGGCATGGGAAAATGGATGGGTTAATGTGGTTGGGTGATTTGGTGGGGGCTGATTTCCAACTATGGCCCATCAAATAAGAGCATTGAGTGGGAGGGGGCAACAAAACACCCCATTTGGATTCCGCTGAATATGGCTCAGAAGCCACACCTGAGAGTGGCCAAAGCAACATTTCTTTAAATGGTTAAGTTCAAAACAGAGAGGACAAATATGGCAACATTATTCACCTGAACCCAAAAGAAATGCTCTGGCACCACTGCAAAACGATCATGGGGGGATTTGTTGAGCTATGGCAGGGTGGTGTGGGATAGTGGTGGCAGTGGCGTGAGGATCATCAAGGTGCTCTGCACCAGAAGGAATGGTGAAGACAAGGCTGGGCTGTGTCTCATAAGCCAGAAGCCCCGCCATCAGATGATCATATAAAATATGGGGTGGGAGGTGAGATGGGAGGGATGAAAAGGATACCACCAAGGTGGTTTCTGAAGGAAGATGAGTATGATAGTAGTGATGGGAGTATTTTTATAAATAAGGGTAGTTAAAGCCGCTGCTAAAGCATCCTCCTCCATTGGGAAGCCTATGTCAAAATAGCCCTTGAACAGGCGGAAAATGATAAAGCCAGCTGGCACAAATGCAATGGTGGCCAATGTTGAATGGTTGACTGAACCTAAATTGTCGGGTAATTTAATAGAGAAAACAATAATATTAGCTGATGCTAATTTATCATGTATCATATTGAATTTATCAGTGATTATAGATAAAAAATATTTACAAAGTATATCTGAACTTGGGATTTGAGGCCTAGCAATTCTACATAATAATATTTGACTATGATGCCATGAGCCCAAAGGCTTTGTTTGTTAAGTTGGACTTGATAATAATAGTTGAATTAATGACCTGAGCTCATGGGCTTTGTTGGTCTATGTCAAATTAGCTTTAATTTCAATCAAGGTTTTGATAAAATTAATTACTAATTAGAGGTACAAATCGCCTTGGTATGTGCTGCCAAAAGTTTGAGAGGAGCATTGGTTCAGCTATTTGCAGACATGTCAGAAAGCGGTCTTGAGATATTATGAGTTTGACACCGACCCTGAGGTTGTGTGAGATGCCCTGTGTCATAAAAATTGTAGAGCCTCAGATGAGCTCATTACATTTTTCGCTGGTTAATTGCCATTGAAAATGAGGCGTTATGGGTAAGATATGGTTAACATTGAACCCTATAAATTATCTCCAAGTAGATACGAAAATACAATCATTTATCACTACAAGTAATTGTTTAATATACAAGCTTTTTGTATTTTATACTTTTTCGTTATATTAAGTTGAGAAATTACTTGGGTCAGAAAGATCAGGGCAGCAAGCCATTGTACAAGTAACCAACAGAAGAATGCAGTTTCAAAGTGTCATTTCCATGGAGTTTATATCTTATTTATTGTCACTGTCTGGTCTATTGTCTCCATACAATAGACGCTCAAAACTCCAAGATTGTTTCTGAAAAAGAACCAGCCCATTTTTCAGTAGGCTAAAATCTAAAATCTAACAGCTAATTTGATAATTGCCTTGTTGGCATGTGGGGATAAACGCCTGTAGTTGACTAATAGGCAAAATTGCATAAAGTGGAGTGAGGGAGGGTGAGAGGATGGGGGTGCGAAGGGTGGATGCGTGCCAGGTGGAGCACTAAGTCCTTTGGGGACAAAATGGCTGGAAGAAGATGGCGGGCTATTCAACACAACTAAATGCATTTTCCCACAGGGTGGAAAATGAGTATGTGGTGGAGCACCGCTACCCCACATTGGGTCAGCAGGTGGCAGATCTGGGGACGTTTTTAGGAAATTGGGCTTGGCCAAATAGCATTGGTATAATAACCTATTTTTTCTTATAAAATTTACTCTAAGTGAGATTATGTGGAAAGAAAGAATTTTTTGTACCTAAGATAGATTAATAATAAAACTTAAGCATTTCCATATTTATTGCATCATAGAGAGGCTTAGAGGCTTAATTTTAAGTTGTTGCTCCACTATAAGCAAATAATTAAAATTTATGTTAAAACTAGGACTCTCAATACCTAATATAAATTTTGTGGTAGGGTACTTTTTTATCTGACTAAAAGTGATGATAAAAAGCTTTTCTTTCTGTTTGACATCGCTTTTGAATGAATTTATAGACTAATTGAGGAAAGAAACAACTTTGAAGTAAAAATTTAATTTACATCCTCAATGTCTTCAGACTTACTGCCTGCTGCACTAATATATGGCAGTGGCAAAACACTACTAGCATGTTCCGCCCAACGGGAAATTTGTTAGATCTGGATCATCTAGTCTTTTTAACCCTTGGGTCAATATGTTCCTCTTAAGGATCTCACCCTCCACCTCGCACAATACCAAGTGTTTTCCTGCATCCCCCTTATGCTCCTCCAAAGAAGTATGTGATTTAGCCTTCAGGTTAAATATAGCAGATTGTTCCCTTACAATTGAAAAGAGATCATAGAATTATCCCAAGAGATTATGCAGCTGCCAGCTTTATCAACACCCAGCCATTTAAAGGATAACTTGACCTCAGATTCACATGTGAAGTCAATTCTACAATTGTAGTCACCAATCCCCTTTTCTACCAGGGCACCCCACTACCCATCACTTGTACCCAGTTGCTCACTAAAAGCACTCCTGTGGATCAGTTCACAGGCCAATCTACTCACTTCTCACCAAATATATAAAGAATTTGATGACTTGTTGGTATATGGTTCCAATCTCATCCTGCAGTTTGTGGTTCCCAATGAAGCCAACCAACTTGCAGGCCCTCACGCCTTTGTGACCATATTCCCAGTTTCAACAGAATCACCCTCTCAATCCCCTCATGACATAATCCCTTCTACCCCTGATCATCCTTTCTGGGCCCATATAAATGGAGAGCGCACTATACTCACTTCCTGTTTCAATCTGAACCACTTTAAACAGCGTTTACCCTCCATTGCCCTACCTGCAGCACACACATCCAACTCCTCTCATGCTGCTCCCATTGCCAACCACACAACTTTCATCAAATGGGTACAATCCTCCCTCCTCCTCCCCTCAAAGTGGTTGCTGCAGTTACCCCCATTTCTACCAATCTGGAGTTTTATTTCCAAGCTCCCACTCCTGCTCTAAATATTCAGGGACTTGCGTGAAACCCAATTAAAACTGAAACCCACACTCAGCCACCCACCCCAGCCCAGCCATATGTAAATAAACCAATCATCTTCAACAAAAATCCCTGGGATTATTTGAAGGGAATTAATAAATTTGGGAAATCATATCCCTAACTTGGTCAAGGCCCTGATTTAATATGTATCGCAATGCCAGTTATGTGACTCAGTTCCCAACTCAGCAAAATGCGCTTTGCCCTGATGCTGACACATTACAGAATGGCCATTGAATTACCAAAAAAGCTGTTGCTTCCCCTGTGTGTCACCCCTCAAAAGGCCACTGCAAAATCAGTTGCATCCTTGGTCAAGGGCCTGCCCCCTCCTGTCCTTCCCACTATGAACCCACCACGTAGACAAGAACATCTCCTCTATCAGAAAATTACCAATAAAGTGGTACAAAAAAGCTGCAGTGGTTGCAAAATTTGGCCTAAAAACCTGCATTGACACCACATTATCACCACCTTCGCCGTCCTCCCCAAAGTTTGCCTTGATGCTGAGAAAGCCCTCTAGGGATATATCACTACCCTCCTCATAGCAGCGATTGAGTTACTAGCCCCATTTGCCACATTAAACCCCATATGAGAATGCACTCACTCCTATGCTCTCAGCTCTATGTCAAATTCTATCCACCCCTGATGAGGACAATGAGACTCCAAATCCCCTATTACCTCCACCATGGACAGTTAGCAATCTACAACTCCTTCTGACCTAGTTGGACTAATTTATCTTTTTTGGTCTGATCAAGTATTCCATTATATTGTTATAACCAAATTTAATTCAGTTAAGTTTAGTTTTTCTCATCTGTGCTTTGGTAATTTCTATTACTGATTGGCTTATCTCAAATAAATAGAACCCAATAAACATAAGCGTTTTTACAAACACAAAGTAGTTAAGCAATTAAACTTTTTATACAATGCACGAGTTAAAATAGCTTGCTTAAATGCTTATATTAGAGCATTATAAAAATTTAGTAAATCATATAGTATTATTACTATAGTTTTTCAATAAATATGTGTACCTTTTATAGAGGTAACATCAATAAAAGGATATTAGAATTTTGATAGGCCAGTCACTAAAACAAAAGGTATAGTAAAATTCTAAGCTTATAGACTTGCTTTTTGCCTTTACTATTCATAAACATGAGGCATATCAACTAAACTAACATGAAGATTTGCACTTCTGTGGCAGTGAAATTTTACCATTTATGAACACTGCACTTGCACTGATAGCAATATAATACTTTTTTAAGTCTGTCAATAGTTACTTATAAGTTGGCGCATTTGAAGTATATCCTAATATTTTATTTAAGACATTAAGTAATTGTAGGCTTAGATAATAGGTGATCATATATTAATACTTTTACCATATTCATAGCCTCATTCTGTCTCTAATGTAAGTCCCATTAGCGGCAAAGACCATTATGAGGGTCTTCAGTATCCTATGTATCATTTCAATTAAGATGCTAAATAAATCTAAAATCAAATGAAAAGATATATATATATAATTATTTTATGCCATGTGTTAAGAAATTAAATTATTTTATGAAAAAAATCTATAAAAATCATAAAATGTATATTTTAGAAAGCTTTTTAAGTGCAAATATTATCAGTGGTATTGCAAATTATAAACTTTATATTTCAAATTTTTAGTCTTTATAGTGCAAAAATAATCTTAGACTAGCTATGTTACTGGAAAAAACAATATCAAAACTTTTTAGAGCATGATAGATTCAAGAGCACATCTTAAACCAGTTTAGGGCTAGTACAATTCTGACTTACAAGATTTATTTATTTGATTAGGAGGTATAACTATTACAACCTTTATAATAGTAGTTTTATTGGGCGGCATAAAAACTTAAATTTTTAAGTTCAGAATTTTAGGTTTAATATCATAATTATAGGAGGGCGCACCAGTGGTAGCGTATGGTCTTAATGACCACTGCCTCCCAAGTTTGAACCTGGTAGATGAATTCTGGGTAGGGTACAATTTAGCTGTGTTGGCATTACACATCAAGGCCCTAAACCAAGATAGCGTATAGCAAGGCGGTCCATGGAGTTCCTGTCCTGTCAGAACGCCACACATGGATATTTACTGGTATTTATCCTCCTTTCCCAATGATTCTTTCTCTATTAATTGGTGTGGTATCATCCTCAGGTCAGCCTACCTTCAATAAATAAAATTTTACTTAGATTATCTAAGCGTTGATAGATTCATTATAGATATACAGACGCTTTACAACATCACAAATCAATATAGTAAATACAAGTCAAAGTCTTACTATTTTGTTTATATCAGAGAGATGTAGTTTTCTTTCCACTCAGAGTAAATTTTGAGCAATTTTAATTAAAGAAAAAAGTAAAAGATTCTAACTAGCCTACGCCAACCTCCCCCATTTGCTCCTGATAACATCATATTTGCCACCAGCTGCTACCATATGGGGCAACGGCGAAACCCCACCCAGTGTTTTGCGTCTGGTGGAGAAACGTGCTCAAACTGGTTCATCCAGTCCCACTCAATAATTGGGTCAGTTCATTCTGCCCAAGGATATCACCATCCACATGGCACATTCCCAGGCAGTGCCTCGCAGCCCACTCGTTCTCCCCCAATCCCAGCTGTGTTTTGGCCTTTGGGTCAAATATGAAAATTGTCCCATATGAAGAGAAAGCCATATTTGACTTGGCCCAGGTGGTGATGCTACCGGCCAGCCTTTAAAGATTTCCGCCCTATAAGAAATATTTTGATCTAGGCTTCACTTGTGAAGCTGATGAAGCCACTGCGGCCACCATTCCTCTGGTTTTCCAGGGAACCTCTATCCCCACAACGCGTACCCAGATCCCCACTGACACCACTATGGTGATTTAGTTTGCGAGGTTGCCCACTCACCTTCCCCCATGGTGCTCCATCAGGATTTAATGGAAGGTTTTTCAAATATGGCTCCAATCCCATCCTTCAGTTTGTGGTCCCTAATGGGGCCACTTACCTTTCTGGGCCGCGGGCATTCGCCATGATTAGCCCAAATTTCAATAAAATTGCTTTGTTGATTCCCCCCGCATCATCATTCCCTCTGCCCCCAACCACCCATTCTGGGCCCACGTCAAGGGTGGGCGGACCATCTTTCCATCCTGCTATGAATTGGATCTCTCAAAGCGTTTTTCCCCTCTCTTGATGTTTCCACCAGACCTGCGTTGTCTCCGTCTGGCCCCAATTGGCCACACACCCCACTGACTTTCTGGTATGGGGTACAATCTTCCCACCCTCCCCCAAAGCCTGCAGCCGCTATGGTTTCCGCAGCTGCCAATCAGCCCCCTCCTCAGTACTGTGCCACCTTCTCCTCAACCAATCAGGAATCAGCTTGGACAACAGTTCATTACCACATTATTCTTCAATAACCAGCCACAGCCCAACAACCCATTAACCCCAATTTCAATTATGATCTGAACCCATGGTCTGCATTGGATGAAACTGATGAAATAGGCAATGTAATTGAAGAATTGAAAACCTAAATTGAAGAATTTATTTAGGTACAGAACCCCATTCAGATCCCTCAGTGTTTAATGCCCCCAAAAAAACGCCCTTGTGTTTCACTCTGAACACCAGCTCGCCATTGCTGCAGATGATTACCCAGGTAGTAGCACCCTCCATGAGATGACTGATACATCAGGTGATACTTGCCAAGGTTCTCCCTCCTCCCATTATTGCTCCAACCATAGCCCCGCAGGCCAAACGTGACATCCTAAACCTTCAAAAACAGGCAAATGCCGCCATCCAGAAAGTTGTTATCACTTTGCAGGCTAAGCCAAAAGTCACCCAAGCCTCTAACGCTTTATTATCCCAGATTCCTTCCATCCGCCTTCATGCAGAAAACTGCTTTCTCCAGTACCTAGATGCAAGTTTTGCTGCAGGTAATCTAAACACCCAGCCGACCATCAGCCAACTCATTCCCCATGTTGCTGATTACCCCACACCATTGCTCTCCGCCTTGACCTGCGTTATTGCTTATGAGAAAAACCCCAATACTAAGGATGAGCCCACCAATCCCCTTCCCCTTCCACCATGAAGGGTTGAGCAACTCATCGCTGTCCCACCTGGTTGGTTGTGTTCTCATTCAGTTGTGTTTCACACGCTCATTTTGGGCGGTCAGGTAATTCTTCTCAGGTAGGTCTGTTCATTTGTTATTTAGCTCTTAAAGCTTTAGTAATGACCATCCCCTGGTTAGTGTACCTCAAATAAATTTTTATTTATATTTGAGAGATATTTATATAATTGTATATATAGTAATTTCTGTACAAATTGACTTTTTTATGAAGTATGGGTGGTCACTGAATCTAAGACAAAAGACTATTAAAATCCTTTAAGGATAATTCAATATAAAGATTTTTTCGTGTAGCTAATATTTCTATAATAAGCATTTATTAATTACCATGTTTTATAACTTGGCTTCTACTAGGCGCAACAATTTATTTACTAATCCCTTAAGAACTGTTTTAAAATAGATAGAAAGATACACATTAAAGCTATAATAAGCCTCAAATTCTTTCACTTTAATAACTAAATCAAAGCCAAATTCAGATTTTAAAAAATACAAAAAATGACCACTTGATTGAACCAAAAGTTTTCCAATATCGATGTCAGGATTCTCCCTTAATTAAGGGAAGCCAAGATTAGGGGTCTCAACCCACCTACGGGCGGATGCCAGCTTGGGCTCCCCATTAACTTGGGGTAAGCCAGATCCAAAGTATCAGGGACTGACCCCAATGATTAAATTATAATTTATTCGTTTTTGGCACTGGTGACTAATGCTGAGGATGCTGAATGCTCAATTGGGTTATGGTGAAATCCCTTTCAGCAATTGAACCCAATCAAATTACCCCTTCAGGCGCACTGGCGACTTATGCCAAAAATTCGCCCATTCCCCATGTATTATTTGTCTCCCTAGGCTTTGGCAATCAATGGCGAATCAACCCATTCCCAATCCATTGAGGTTCTATAAATACCTCGAGGATCATTTAATAAAATTCACCGTTTCTTACAATCTTTTTTCCGTTTTCAGCTTTTCTTTGGGCCTTGATGGCCTCTTAACTCGCTGGGGGCTTTGGGGCCCTGTCAATAGGGATTTGGGTTGGAGCTCCTCCCCTGAAGTCCTGACAATCAATGCAATTGACGCCTGTTGTCCAAGATTGGGGTGGTGGTGTACCGCCATCTGGCGTCTCTTGGCCGCCACCAAAGCTTTCCCAGGATGGCTCTATTAGCCCTCCCAACACTACCTGGCGATATGTCCCCTCAGGACTTGGCCCACCACCTCACAAGCTCCCAGGCGGTGCTCCAGAGCCTTTTGGTGCTCACATGGAGAAATTTGTGTTTAGGCCTACAGGTCAAATATGGGAATCTCATCCCATACGTGAGAGCGACCATTATTGAGATGGCCACAGCAGTTTTTAAACCCACCACCTTTATTGACTTCTGCCCCTTTAAGGGGTACTTTGATCTCATCTTCTTTTCAGAAGCCAATGCAGTGGCAGCAGCCAAGCTGCAAGTCATTTTTTAAAAAATTCCCATTCCCACCATTTGAACATGGCTCCCAGATGAGGCCACTTTGTGGTCCAGTTTTCTGGCTTTCTCTCCCATCTCTCCCCTGAACGCCTACGCCACAACTCATGGAGGGTTTAGCCTGTTATGGCACAGACCCTGTTTTACATTTCATGGTTCCAAATGGGGTGGATTGTCTGGCAGGGCCTTTCACCTTTGTGACAATCCACCCATTTCATCATGATACCCATTTTTGCAATTCCCCACGTACTGTGGTCAGATCTGCCCCTGATCACCCATGATTGGCACACATCAAAAAATGCCGCGCCATTTTTCCCTTGTGCTTTGAGCTTGACCGCTCAAATTACATGTGCCCTACAGTTTCCACATCTGCCACTTCCACCGCTCATCCCTCAGGCGTTGGCCTGCAGCCATTTCGCCCCAATGTTTTTGAATGGGGCTTGATCCTCACTCCACCAACCTCAGGGCAATTTGGCGCTGCTTAAAAAGCGGCAGTCAATCAAAAGTTAAATTTTAAAAATTCTACTTAAATTTGATTGTATTATAAAATCATGAGTCAATGGCTGAACCAGTTTCAGCTGAGCTACCATGGTCCACAGCATGTGGCCAATCAGCTCCTGCCACTTCACCAATTCTGCTGGCTGGATCAGTGATGGCCAAATTATCATTTAAGGTTTAAAAATGAATTGATGGGAATGAACGGCCATATCACATCAAGCCAGATTTTGCTTTGGAGGAATTTTTCATTGACCCTCCTAATTTGTGTCCCCACTGTTTTTGCCCCCAAAATGAGTTTCCAATTAATAAAAATATAAAATGGCAGTTGAAGCTGCAGGTGCCCCTTCCAAAATTCTATTTGTAAGCAAATTCATGGGGCGATGGAGCCCTTGTTGAGGGTATTCCTATCCCCAATTATCCCCATGATTTTGAGGAAGATGCAAAATATGAAATTGAGGAGCTCACTTTCAGTGCAAGCCGCACTTGCATTCATGTGGCAAAAATTCTCCTTTTAACTCCAATTATCCCCAAACCCGCTGGTGCATCAAGTCATTCACTTGTGTGCCAGCTCTCATCACTTTCGCTGATCATCAACTTGCTCAATACAATGAGGCTATTGATAATGCTGGCCTCATAAACAAAGAAAACTCACAACTATACCTCCTTATGCCCATGTTGCTGATGCTCCCACCCCAATGCTGTCTGCCATGATCCGCCAGCTAAAGTGGTCACCAGACAAAAGAATCCCCAAAGCTTCTTCACCTTTTGATATGGCTTCCTAGGCTGTTAGGTGAGGTGCCATATTAGGAAAATTTTTATTTCTAATAATCCCTTTGTTTGGCCCATTTGCAAATAAAGATGCATGGCGGCTCCCCTTTTGGGTTAGGCACTACTAGTGCTAAAAAATAATAAGCTTTAAAAAGCAGAAAATATGGGAAACATAGTATATTTCCATTTTTATCTTTGCATTCTATAGTTTATTGATTTATTCGAGGTAAGCTGGTCAGGGGATGGGCTTTAATGAAACTAAAAAAAACTAACGTAACAAAACAATTCAAACAGAGCGCCCAAAATGAGCGGATTGAATGATACAAACCAAACGAAAACAACTAACCAGGTGGGGCAGAGGAAAGCTGCTTATCCAACCATGGCGGAAGGGGAGTGGGATCAGGGGGCTCATCTTTGGCAGCAGCTTCCTCATCCCAGAGTAGGGCGCGTGTCAAGGTGGAGAGCCAGGGCGTCAGGGCATCAGTGGAATATGGTTCAATATCACTAATGATTATCCATGTAAATTGCCAGCTAAGGAAATGGCGCTAATATATTCAGCTAAAGCCTTTTCAGCTTTAATGTGGGCATCTGGGAGTTTAATGAACGTGTAAATTTTGGTTTGGGTAAGCTTAGCTTTATGATTCAGTGCTACAGTTACCATGTTCTGGATAGCGTCGTTGACATTTTTGTGCAATCAATTTACTGTAATATTACTTTGTGGGGTGAGGTTTAAGGGGATAACAGGAGGAGGAATACCTCCTGTGAGCATCGCCACTGATTTAACAACAGCTTTGTGGAGGGGATGACAATCTGGCGTGGCAGCTGCTTCAACTGCAAGCTAGTGGTCAATGAAAAATGATTTGGCATTTGGCTGTGGGGAATATAAATGAGGGGGGTATTTGGCGTCCAATTCTGCATTAACAAACCGCTCAACTTGCAGAGATGGTTCTTCAATGAGATTACCTGATTTGTCAATTTCAGCTAATAACACCCATGGGTTCTGGTTGAATTAAATTGGGGAATCAGCACATGGTTGAGGTTTGGTTGATTTGTTGGAGGAAACATGGGATTGAACTGGGGTCCAAGCCAGTGCTTGATTGGAGGAATCATGTGTGGCACTGAGGTGATTTGGAGGCTGATTGGTGGCTGCAGGTGCAGCTGCAGCAACAGGTTGGGGGAGGGGAAGGTAAAATCATTACTTATACGGAGCTGGTGCAGGGTGGGCAGCAGATTGGAAGCTGACAGACAAAAAGTCTGAGCTGTCAGAAGCATCTAGGGAAGGGAACTTGCATTTTGAGTGGTCCAACTTAAAACACGATGGATAGATTGCCCGCCCGCCCTTAACATGGGCCCAGAATGGATAGTCAGGGGCAGAAGTAATGATAGCATGAGGAGGAATTGACAAGGCAATTTCACTAAATTCAAGGCTGATTGTGGCATACGCCCAAGACCAGCAAGGCGTGTGGCCCATTTGGGACCACAAATTATAAAGATGGGGTTGTTGCCATAGACTGCCAAACTATCCATCAGCTCATGGTGGAGCAACGCAGGGGGAGGTGTGTGGGAAAACCAGCAAACTGAACCATCAAAGTGGTATCCACTGGGAGCCAGGTCTAGATTGTGGGGAGAGGGGTACCCTGGAATACCAGGGGCACAGTTGCCGCAGTGGTGGTGTCAGGGAAACTGGAACGCAGGAGGTCGCTGGAGGGAAAGACACAGGCCAAAGGTGATACAACAAGGCCAAGGGACCCAACAAAACAAAGAGACTTCCTAAACGGTCAGTATTGTGTTTCCATATAATTTTTTGGAGCAAAACGCACACCAAACTGGCCACAACCATCAGGGACAAGAGGCCCTGGGAGCTGGGAGGGTTGCGTAAGATCCAAGGCTAAGTCCAGAGAAATATGAGGAGGCGGAGCCAGCGGAATAGGTGGTGGAGTGGGTGGAGGGCTCACATACAGCAGGGGGTGCAAAACAGAGTGGAAAACGAACTCCAGCCATTGATGAAATCATTTGAGGTGTATTTTTGTTGAAAATAACCAAAATAATTGCAGGTAACTTGCCCAAAAATTCCTAAACTTTTCTATATTGATCTATATCTGAGAAATGCAAAGCCTTTCTCATCTTGGGGTCTTAATTTATAGGGGGTTGCTTCACGAAGGTTCCAGTGGTTATTGGAATCTGATATGAGCTACAACTTTGTTATTTTTTCAACAAAATCAAAATTTTTGAATTTGGCCCAATTTTGTAACCTCATATCTTGTGATTTTCTGGGTCTTAAGTTCGATTCCCACCTGGGCTTTTGCCTCAAATAAGCCTTTTTCCTCAGCCCTGGCTGGCAAAGCCAAAACCCATTTTTGTCAATGACCTTAGATAGGTCATTGGTGACCCTTAGGAGTTCTGGTCTCTGCCCCAAGGGCTTGTTGGACTTGGCTTTAGAAGGGCGGTTGATTCCACAAAATATGTCATGAGCTGTGACAGGTGGCGTCAGCTTCACAGGTGAAGCTGAGAATAAAATACCCCTTATAGAGGCAGAATCTATAAATCTGTTGGGAGTCATCACCGCCTGAGCCATTTCAATAATGGCTTGGTCATAATAAGGGAAAAGTTTCCCATAATCAAACCTAAGGCCAAAGCACATGTTGGTCCAGGGGAGCACCAGGGGGCAACAAGGTACCACTTGGGTATGAGTGAAGTGAGCACCAGAAACTTGGGAGGAACGAATCATCCCAGGGGTTTTGTATGACTGGATGAGCCAGTCTGAGCACATTTTCCTACCAGACATAAAATGGTGGGGGAGCTTTGCCGCCGCCCCACACTGAAGCAGCTGGTGGAGAATCTGAGGACATCAGAGTAAAAATACAGCAGGTGATCAAAATTTGCTTTTTCTGTAAGATTTTTCTCAGAAAGTTATGCCAAGCGGAAAGAGAGTGCATTATATAGTTTTTGAGTATCTTAAATTTTATTTTAGCTACAAGTTAGGTTAAGGAAATGTGGCTTTTAAGTAGTGAAGTATAAATGCTTTATTTGTACATTTACATTATATAAACTTAAGCAAGCTTATAAATCACAAAGCTTTCTTTTACCGCTTGAAGTCACTTTTGAGCGATTTTAAATTTAAGTTTTATTTATCCACAGCCGTCTGCCCAAACCTATTCTTTGATGTCCCTGGCTCCGCCGCCTGCCACCCCAGTGTGGGGCAGCAGTGCACCCCCACCTAGCGTTTTCTGCCCCGCGGGCAAGCGCGTTTGGATGGGCTCAAACAGCCCGCCCACTGCTTTCAACCGTTTTGTCCCCCCATGGGACTTAGCGCTCCACCTGGCGCGCGTCCACCCTTCTCGCCCCCATCCTCTCGCCCTCCCTCACTCCGCCATTCGCTATTGCCTCAGAGTGGACTATGGGCGTTTGTTCCCATATGCTGATAAGTCAATAATTGACCTAGCCACTGCGGCCTTTGCGCCAGCTGGATTTGTAGACTTCCGCCCTTTTAAGGGTTACTTTGACGTTGGGTTCCAATATGAGTAGGATGCTGAAGCGGCAGCAAAAACTCCTCTAATTTATAAAAAACCCATTCATACAACCCGTACTCGCCTCCCTTCAGATACCACGCTGGTGGTATTCTTTGCAAATCTCCCATCCCACCTGTCAGGGTAAATCATGACATTAGTAGACTTTTTTAAGATTAAAGATATTGTCAGTCAGATCAATATGATATGTGATGAAGTTAGATTGAATAAATGCATATCAAATTAATGATTTTAGTGAAAATATTCGATTAATCGTTTAAATTACTTTATTTGCAATAGTATTCAGTCAATTAATCGCACCAAAACGAATTTATGATGAGACTGAGATGATTCCCACTGCTTTTCAAAATCACATGCAAGTTGCAATCCCATAAGCTCCAGAGAAAGATAATGCACTGTTTAAAATCAATTAAGCTTAGGTAAGTCCAGGAAGTTGGATGGTATACAAAACCAAGGCATTCATTTGGTTAATCTTTGCGGTCAATAAAATTATTTTTATAACGCAAACACTATTAAGTTTATTTACTAAAGTGTTATCATTACTGATCTACCACCCCAGCCTACAAGAAACGCCCTTACAAACTTTCTCCTTTTAAAGCCATGTGTTTAAGCAACTCCCATACCAGCTTACCCACCATTCCTTATACCTGGACACCTCTTGTGTCCTTGTCATACTGGGCTAAACCCCTTGGTTATGCTAACTCATGGTTATCTACCCCCAACCAGGTCAGTAGTACACCAGTCCCTGACAACACCTTCCACCCCAGGTTTTGTATGACCAGTTGGTCGCGGGGCTCATGGCTTATGGCACTCAGCCCAACCTCATCTTTGCCATTCCATCTGGTGCAGAGCGCCTTGCTGCTCCTCGTGCAACAGCCACCATCATACCATACCACCCTACCATAGCCCAACAAATCCCACCCCGCGCTAGTGTGGCTGCAGCGCCTGATCATTTCTTTTGGGCTTGGGTCAATAATGGTAGGCAGATTTTTTCCCTCTGCTTTGGCCTCGACCATGCAAAAAAAGTGTGCCCTCAGGCCAAGTCCGCTGCTGGGCTTCTGAGCCCCCCTCTGGAGGTTCAGTATGGGGCGCTTTGCTGCCCCCTCCCACCCTCCAATCTCGTTCAGTGGGCCCACATGGAAAATCAGCCCCCCCAAAACTTCCAGCCTCACTCTCCCACCTAAATCTACCCCGCCAATCAGAGCAATGCTTGGACCACCATTGGCACCCAAGCAGCCGCCCATTCGCCCAATCCCACCCACCCAAATTTGAATGCCACTATTCCAGTGAACCAAAATCCATGGGATCTATTGGCTGAGACTGACGAATCAGGTAATGTCCTCATTAGTAAGCATACAGGTCAACCTCTCTGCCAAGGCAATTATGGTCGGGAAGAATTTTTCCTTCCCAACTTCGATGAAACCCCTACCCCTCGCCATTTTAATCCTCTGCCCAATACAGCCCCCTTCCAAAGTGACCAACAGCTCGCCTTAGCTGTGGTGGCCTCTCCTCAGTGCCCAAAACTACGCACCGTGGTGGCCCAGTCAGTGGCTTAGCTCCAGCATGGCCTGCCCACCCTCTTCTTCCCCCCAACTTCCCTGAATCTCCCTGCAGTGACATCTCAAAGCTATTTGATGATGCTGAAGTTGCTGTTATGAATTTCACAACGCTTGCTTCATTCAACCCTTCAGCCAAAATCACCCGCCACTTTATCTCCCTTTTCACCCAACTTCCCAAAGCCCGCAAAGAAGCTGAAGTTCTCCTCGCAGCTTTTGTTGAAACACTTTCCCATCATTATCTTAATGAGGAAGTGGAAAACTCCTACTACGCTGACCTCCACCCCCACTATACGGATGCCCCAACGCCCTGGCTCTCTGCTCTGATCCAGTACTGTAACCAACATCCCTTGATTGAGGCGGGTTTTTCTGAAAATCAACCCCTCAGACCCCTCCTCACCCTCTGCCATGGTGGGTTAGCAGTTTCTGCTTCCCACCTGGTTAGTGGTTTTGTTTTGTCATTTTGAGTGTTGTGATTGGTACTCTCTGTCCCCTGGTTGGCATACCTCAAAAAATTGAAGCTTATAAATCACTTTAAAAAAGAAACTTGACAACAGATTTTATATTAAAAATATCAATAGAAATTATAATGTGAGAAAATTTAAGCTAACAAATGGGTCTAGTATAATCAATTTGTTCTATCTTTGATTAAAATATTAGGCGCTCATGAATCAAATTAAAGAAGCTATATATCTCATCACCAAACAGTTATATTAAGTTGTATATCTTGTTTTCAGTTATTAAGAACTTTAAAAAAGAAAATATATGACATAAAGCAGCAAAATTAATTACAAGATTAATATGTATATTTAAATGAACTATGAATGCTTATATAAATAAAAGAATGATAAATGGGTAATAACTGCAAAGCTTTAAACTAATTAAAGTAGCCCAAAAAACTCCATGTAATATAGCTTAAAACTGAGGTCAAACTTTAATAAGGAGTACAGGTCTGATAAACAACCTAGATGAAGGGTCAAATTAATGACATGGGTATAGATAGGTAAATCTTAACAAATATAAAATCTAGGAGCCTGGTTATTTGCATAGTAAAAACTATAACATCTTCTGGACTAGTAGCTGAGGAGTTATGTGACAATAATTACTTTTTTATATATTAATTAAAAGAGATGCTATGCTCCTTACCCTTTCTCGTGGCTTTATAAATAAGTGGTTTTGAGAGATAAAATGTTAAATTACTAGTATAGCTCTTATCAACACAAATGGCTTTATTGAATGATGTAATAAGCATACTAAGCATATCTTGTTTAGATTTATTATTATGAGTAAGGATCAGAAAAGGTCTAAAAAAGAGAGCTCATTAAGTATCTTGATAAGTTAAGGCCTGAAGCACCTGCTGTTAAGTTATACAAGGCCATGCACTCTTTTTGGTCAAAAAATGGCTCAAACCCTAAGGCCCTACCTCTTACCCATATTTTCAACCTAGGGCTACCATGAACAAGTGATGGGTAGGATACCAATCCCTGATTTCCATGTGACTTCTCCTCAACCTATACCCCAGCTAAAACCCATGTCTAACAAATACAAGCCCAATAGTGCAATAAGAGTATTTTGGGTTTTGTTATGAATAACATTGGCCAAAAAAACCATAGTCAATTCTCATGGAACCCAGAAAATTGGGTAATACTATTGTCCCAACTCCTCAGCTGAATAGTACCATGACTAGTAGTAAAATTCAGCAAACCTGCGGAAAAATTGGGGAGTTGTTCTAAAACCTCCCTATCCACTTTCAAACTTAGTTCAACCACCTACGCCGCAACCACCCCCTTTTATAGCCTTGGAGGGGGTCTCATCAGGTGTAAATATATCCCAGACCTATGATTGGGCGAAATATATTAAATCCTTACCTCACAGACTTATCCTTCCTGCTATTGCTCTCCATTGGTCACTCTTAAAGCAAGGCAAGTCTCAAGAGCCCCAAAGGGTAAAACCTAGTATTCACTAATTTGGCTATTCTTAAGCTTATCTGAATTTGTGTCCCAACTCACTTTGAGACTAGATAGGTTTAGTTAAGCATCAAGATTTTAAAGAAGGTTCGCTTCTTGACCCCAGAATAACTAAAAAAATGTTTCAAAAAATAAAACCAAAATTTTTCATTATTATCTTTTTTTAGCACTAGTGGTGCTCATTCCAAAAGGGGGATCCGCCACGCATCTTTATTTGCAAAGGGCCAAACAAAGGGATTATTAGGAATAATTTTTCCTAATATGGCACCTTAGCTAATAGCCTAGGAAGCCATATCAGAAGGCGAGGAATCTTTAAGGAAGCTTTTGTCTGGCGCCCGCTTTAGATGGTGGACCATGAAAGACAGCATCAGGGTGAGTGCATCAGCAACATGGGGCATAAGGAGGTATAGTTGTGAGTTCTCTGTAGATGAGGCCAACAGTATCCATCACCTCAACATATTGAGCAAGTTGATGCTCAGCGAAAGTGATGAGAGCTGGCACACAAGTGAAAGACTTGATGCGCCAGTGGCGTGGGATAATTAGGTTTAAGAGAAGTTTTTGCCATGTCAATGCAAGTGTGGCACTCATCAAAAGCGAGCTCCCCAATTTCATGCTTTGCATCTTCCTCAAAATCATGGGGAAAATTAGGGACAGGAATACCTTTAACAAGGGGCTCCATCGCCACATGATGTTGATGGTGAAATAGTGTGTTAACAGGGAAAGCTGCAGCCTCAACTGCCATTTTATCAATATTCTTATAAATTGGAAAACCTTTTTTAAAACAAAAATGGTGGGGCCATGATTTGGGAGGATCAACAAAAAATTCCTAAAAGCAAAATCTGACTTGACGTGGTATGGCCGTTCATCCTCATCAATTCATTTGAAAACCTCAAATGATAATTTGGCCAGCACTGGTCCAGCCAGCAGAATTGGTGCAGTGGCAGGAGCTGATTGGCCGCATGCTGTGCACCACGTCAGCTCAGCTGAAACTGGTTCAGTCATCAACTCAGGATTCTGTAATATGGTCAAATTTTGATTCAAATTTTAAAATCTATTTTTTGATTGGCTGCCATTTTGAAGCAGTGTCAAATTGACCCAAGGTTGTGGGCAGGATGATCAAGCCCCATTAAAAAATATTGGGGAGAAATGGCTGCAGGCCAACGCCTGAGGGATGAGCGGTAGAAGTGGAAACTGTAGGGCACTTGTACTTTAGAGTGGTCAAGCTCAAGGCACAAGGGGAAAATGGAACAGCCATTTTTTATGCTCGTCCAGAATGGGTGATCAGGGGGCGGATCTGATCACCATGTGGGGGAATCCTGTGATGGGTATCACAATGAAATGGGCGGATCGTTGAAAAGGCGCAAGGCCCTTCCAGATGATCAGCCCTTTTGGAACCACGAACTGCAAAACAGGGTTGGCGCCATAACTGGCTAAACTATCTGTAAGCTCATGAGGTGGTTTTCAGGGAGATATGGGAGTTCAACCCAGCAAAACTGGACCACCAAAGTGGCCTCATCTGGGAGCCATGTTCAAATGGTGGGAATGGGATTTTTAAAAAGTGACTTGCAGCTTGGCTGCTGCCACTGCATTGGCTTCTGAAAAGAAGATGAGATCAAAGTACCCCTTAAAAGGGCAGAAGTCAATAAAGCTGGTGGGTTTAAAAACTGCTGTGGCCATCTCAATAATGGCCGCGCTCACGTATGGGATGAGATTCACATATTTGACCTGGAGGCCAAAACACAAATTTCTCCATGGGAGCACCAAAAGGCTCTGGAGCAACGCCTGGATGCTTGTGAGGTGGTGGGCCAAGTCCTGAGGGGAAATAACGCCTGGTAGTGTTGGGAGGGCTAATAGAGCCAGCCTGGGAAAGCTTTGGTGGCGGCCAAAAAATTACATATGGCGGCACAACACCACACCAAACTGGGGCAACAGGCGTAACATTTTATTATTATCAAAGTTTTCATTATTGTAAATCTAAGTAGTTGAATAACCCCCTAAAATATGTATCACAGCAGTAGAGAGCTAACTTCTGTCACAAATTAATGTTGAAATCAGGGCTGAGAAGCACCAGCGAGCATCCTAATCCCCTGGATTCCAACAAGTGGTGCTAACTACAGGGGGTAGCACACCACAAAATACGTTTTTAAAAATGAAGGGTATTTGGGTAATTAACACTCACAAACCCCCCACTGCCTCCAAACCCCAGTTAGATGATTTAGCACATCAGCTAGCCAGCGCAGTGTCTCAACTTTAAAAACTTGAATAGCACGTATGCCAAGCCTCTCATGAGGCTGCTCCAGTTATCTCTGACCCCCTTTCAGAGACAATTTTACCCCAGGTAAGGGTAGCATTGCCTCGTGCCTCTTTGTTTGTGAGGATATTATGGAAGAGAAACCAATCCCCAAAAATAATCATAAAATCCCTGCCTCAGCCGCTCCACCAAAGAGGTGATGGTACCTTATATGGACACCCTTTAAACTTGAGCAGAGCTAAAAAAGCGCTCATTGAGGAATTTGAACTACGCGAGCTTTCATAAGAAAAACAGGTGTTTAGGTGCCTAAGTCTACTTGAGGGGAATCAGTTGTAACCTTTGTTGACCAGTTTGACAGTGCAGCCCAGCTTCTCCTGCTCAATAAAAATGCTACCTTTATGGATGACGCAATTTCTGCCATTCTGGCTGGATTAGCCACTTATTCTTCCTTAGCCCGATATATTGTCTCAATGACGCGTTCCCTACAGAATGTCCATGATATAAAAGAGGCATCATTAGAGGTTGATGATATCTACATTGTTACGCCTACCCTGTAAGTCATACTGACCCCTCCGGTGCTGACTACCCTTTCAAAGCTAGATCCCAAGAGGCACCCCAGATTAGACTGCCCTCCTCCCTTAGAGGTTGAACAGAGACCATCAGGGGTGACGAGGCCGGGCTGTCATGGATGTGGCTGATAAGAATTAGACTTGGCTCCAAGTCTGGGTGTGTGAGCACCCAGTGGAGATCCCAGAATGCCAAAGGCACAGCGGTCTGAGCGACTTGAAGTAGGGGAGATCTATTGGGGACGTGAGGAAGGTAAAGGTTCATTAATGTACCAAAGGCCCCTAAGGAAAACCAGATGGTTGCAATGGGGGCAACCGCGAGTCTTGCGGGGCAACCCCCAAGGGCAGGAGAGGCGGAGAGGATGATGGCTCCTCCAGGGTTTGCAGTTGCTGGCCTTTGGCTTCAAACAGGTGAGTTTGTGCACCGGCGAGGGGCGGCACAGGGGCTGCCACGCAAACAGTTGTGCAGGCGGAGAGGGAAACGGAACTGTGGTGAGCGTTAGGGCCAAGCTCCCCTTGGGCAGGGTGCTCCAGGGTCCTCAGGTGGGTGGGGCCAATGGCCGATGAGCCAGGTATAGGGGTAAGTATGCGAGCACCAGGGCAGGGGCGCCCTGGCGCTTCTCCAACAGGGGATCAGTCTCAGAGATCCCAGCAACAGAGAGAATGGATGGATTCGCGTTAGACAGATATGCAAAAGCAGATGGAGAAGCGACTTCATCTCCAAGGGTGAGACAGTTTATGGTAGATACAATCTGTCACCGTATGGAGGGGTCAAGTGACTGGATGACCCAGTCAGCAAACATTAGGATGAGTATTTGGATAATGGCGCGCTTTGATAAATTGATCAGTGGAATTTGAAAAAAAGTAAACAGACGGAGGCCGCAGCAAGGTGTCTGGGGTATTCAGGTTTTATTTAGCACAAAGTGCGGGAATATTAGAGAATGAACTGACAACCGCCCCTTGACAGGCCAGTTGCCTTAATTATGGGGAGAATCACATAGTGGAAGTGCCAAGGGATTGGTTGATTGGGGATTGGTGGTAGGATTTGGTTGGCTGGTGGGGAGGAGGGTGGGGGGATGTCCAAGATCTTGGCAAAAATCAAAAAACTTTTGCAGATTTTTCCAAAGTTTTGGGCCAAATCAGGTTGATGGTACTAATCCAGGCCCTGACCATCCAAGTCAGCCTGTTCACATGGTTCAGATTCCCCGGATTTGTCCCAGGGGCTGTGGCCACTGTGCTGGGTCATTCGCAACCTGGTCCAAACTCTCAATCTAACTATTTGCGCGATCCAAACTTCCCAGATCTGTCCTGGGGAGTAGGGGCAACTGGTCTGAGTCGCTTGCAACCTGGTTCAAAACCTGACTTGTGTGCTGATCTGATTTCCAGCCCTGTATAGTCCAGACTGGCTCCTCCAGCCTGGAATTTGCAGACCGGGCTCTGACATTAGTACTGGCTATTTCCTCAAATTTTGGCATGATTTTCCTGGTGAGTGAGGGGTCCAAGGGGCCTCCCATGGCCCCTGGCTTGCATAATCTCCTGGAAGACCCCCTTTGTTAGGCTTACCAGGGTTGAGGAGGGGGAGGGGAGAACCCTGGTTGTCTTTAGGGAAGGGCTGTCACCCAACGCTCATCTACCACATGCACTAAGTCGCTCAACTTCGACAGGGGGTTCACTTGGGCCTTTGGACCCCTTTTGTCCGAAAGGGGTGTTGCTCCTTATCCAGTTGCAGGGGCTGGTCCCCAGGACTTACACTACCCTTTCCTTTTTTGACATGAAGGAGACGAAACCTGGAGCATGGACCAAGGCATAATTTTTGTGCCTCTCTGGGAGCTTTATTGCCAGGATGGCCGCGATCTTATGGGGGGATGGGGAGCTGCCAGGTGGGAGGTGTGGAATTCCTCTATCTGGTCCTTGCAATTTGCGCAATCACGTGCACTCACCGAGCTGTTCTCATAAGATGGTAGCCTTTCCAGGCAATAGCTATTGAACGGATCTGCGGGACCTCTGGGAAACCAGGATAGCCTCCACCTCCACTTCCTTGGATTCCCTAGTGAGGATTGGCTCTGGTGATGTTGGCCTTTCCCCTTTGAAGGGGGTAATGAGGGAGGTATGGAAGACATTATGCTGCTTCCAATGAGCGGGAAGCTTCAAATGGTAGGCTCTATTGCCTAAGACTTTCTCAACCTTGAAGGGACCAGAGAATTTGGCTGCGAGTTTTTGGGTGGGGGATTTCAGGGGAAGATTGCAGGTGTCCATCATGACGAGGGAGCTGACTTCAATCTCATGTCCAGGGAGGCGCTTCCAATCAGTAAACTTTTTGTAGTCCTCAATGGACTTTGTCAAATGTTCGCGAACCAGGTTATGTGTCTCGCAGAGTGCACACACGTGGTCTTTGGCTGTGGGAACTGCTGTGGAGAGCTGAGGGCCAATTTGGAAGGAGGGGTTGTAACCCAGGGTGGCATTGAAGGGGGAGAGGTTGGTCAAGGAGTGGAGTGGATTGTTATATGCAAACTGTGCGAGGGGCAGGTCCTTGGCCCAAGTGTCTTGTGAGGCTGTTACATAACAAAGCAAGTACTGCTCCAGTACCTGGTTCACCCAAACAGTCTGCCCATCAGACTAGGGGTGGTAGGCAGTAGATCTGCAGGGCTTGATGCTGAGGAGGGTTAGCAACTCTTCCTAGAACTGGGCGGTGAACTGGGGTCCCCTGTCGCTCATTATCTCTTTGGGGGAGACCAAACATGGCGAAGACATGGTTAATAAATAAATTTGCGGTCTCCACCACGGTAATAGAAGAGAGGCAGGGGATGAAGAGCGCGAACTTGGTAAATCGATCTACAGCCACCATAATAGCATCTTAGCCATTGGAGGGGGAAGCTCCAAGATGAAGTCCACTGAGACTGAGGTCCATGGGCCTTCAGCCTGCTGCAGGGGGTGTAGCAACCCCTTCTTCCCAGAACAATCTGATTTTACCCCAGGCGCAGGTGACACAGTGGGAGATCCAGGAGGGAATGTCCTTTGAGGACCCCAGCCAATTATAAGTTCTCTTTATGAGATCCGCGCACTTCTTGATGCCAGGGTGCCCAACAGTCTGGGTGACATGGAGTTCCTTGATAACACAGCTACGTAGGGATAGGATGACCCAAACCTGATAGCGGAACCAGATGGTTCCCTTCCACAAAGTATATGGGGCTCTCTTCTGACTCATAGACTCTAAGTCAGTATAAAGCTCTAATCCTTTGGGGCAACAGATCTGGGCAGCGAGGACGCGGAGGAGGAGCGGGGTGTCTGGGGCAAGGTCAGCAAAAGCTACTTTTGGGGGGCCAAGGAGAGGATTTGGGAGGGGGGCAATACAGTAGTAAGCTCTAGCAGGTCCTCTCCACCATCAGGTGATAGAGATGGGTTCTGGATGAGCATGTCTGGCAACACGTTCAGGGGGCCTTTTAACAATCTATATTTAAAATGAAACCCACATAGATCCTGGTATATGCAAATTTTCCGGTGCCCCAACTTCTGGGGTTTGTGGTAGTATAGTAATGCCTTATGGTTGGTCTGAATGGTGATTTTGTGCTGGGCACCCTGCAGGAGGTATCGCCAGTGGGTGAGTGACCATGCCACTTTCGTTAGCTCCTTGTCATATTGGCCAAGCTTGTTCTGTGGAGGTGAATTTGCAGGAGTGTAGGCCACTGGGTGCTCGACTCCCTCATGCTCCTGTAGCAGCACGGTGCCCACTGCAACCAACAAGGCGTTGCAGGCTACTATAAAGGGGTGGGATGTGTCAGCATGCTGTAGAACTGGGGCAGTGAGGAAAACCTCTTTGATAGACTTGAAGGCCTTCTGGCATTCTGGGGACCACTTGAGGGGGGCGTTCCTCCCGGTGAGGGGGTGAAGGGGTGCCGCCAGTTGGGCGAGGGCTGGGGAGAATTTTTTTAAGAAGGTGATAGTGCCAATGCAGCTTCGAAGTTGTTTTTGTGTAGATGGGGTAGGCCAAGGCTGGATCGCCTTGAGCTTAGAAGGGGGAACAGCATATCCATTCTTCAGGACGAGGTTACCTAAGAAGGTCACCTCATCCCAGAAAAATTCACACTCTGAGGGTTTTACAAAGAGCCCTGCCTTGTGGAGGGCTGCCACCACTACTTCTAGATCCTTGGCGTGTTACTATGGGGTAGGGAGTGGATCAGAATATCATCTATGTAGGCTACAGCGCATGAGAAGCGCAAGTCCCCAAGCACATCATCAATGAGGCGTTGGAAGGTGGCTGGAGAATTCTACAATCCGAAGGGCATCACTCTGAACTGAAAAAGACCCCGGCGGATGCAGATAGCTGTGAGCCACTCCTGTCCTCTCGCCACCCTCACCTAGTTAAAGGCGTTCACCAGATCCAACTTTGGGAAGACCTGGGATTTGGCGATGGCTTGGGCGATGGTTTGCTCTAAGGGTAAAGGGTAGGGGTCAGGGATGGTGAGGTTGTTGAGGTGGTCATAGTTGACTCAAGGGCGGAGGGTGCCATCTGCTTTCTGAGTGAACTATGGGGGAGGCGACAGGGGAAAATTTCTTAATAAGCCACCCCTTCTCTAACATCTCGTCTAGCCAAATCCCCAAATCCTTATCCTCTTCCTCAGTGTTGGGGTAGATGGGGCAGTTGATTTTGACTAGATCAACCATCAGATGGAACGTTAGGTCATATATAGAGTGTAGGGGGAGCTTGGAAACCAGTGACATGTCGAAGATGGACTTATAGTGGGTTAGGAAGGGAGGGAAGTCCAAAGGGAGGTCAATAGGAGTGGGATCAGGGGGGAAATGGAGCCAAAGGATTTGCTCAGGGGGAGGGTTTTTAACAAGGGAAAGTCTCCACTCAACTTGAGCTTTGAGAACAACAAGGAGTTATTTGCAAGGTTAATGCAGACTTGCTGGCGCCGCCACCAGCCCACCCCCAAGATCACAGGATAGAGCAAGTCCTGTACATCTGAGAAGTGGTCACTAAACCAAAATTGTGAACGGAGAAGTGCAATGGGCGTCGGATGCAATAGGACTTCATGGGCTCTGATGAAGCGCCCAGGACCAATGAGGCTTCTCTCATCGCCAGGTCCAAGGAACGTACCACACTGAGGTCAATAAAGTTGCCTGCTGCTCCAGTGTCAAGGAGGGCTTGCACAGTAGTTTCGCCCAACTCCAAGGGGAAGGAGATAGGGAACAAGAAGTAGGCTTGATCCTCTTTATTGGGATGGGCAAGAGAGAGGGCAGCCGAGGAGGGGGCATGATCCATCATCAGAAGAGATTGAACAAGAGGAACCGGGCTGTTCTGTAACTGGGGAGGGGTTTCTGCTTCATCCTTGTCCCAAATGGGGCAGCGAGGGTTGATGCATACGTCCGCTCCACTCTCTTTGAGGGGGCGTCAGGGTTAACTGGGGGGCAATAGCACCAAGGCGGGCAGGCTCTAAACTCTGGTGAATTGAGTACTCACTCTCCTGATCCGGGGTGAGGGCAGGGGGTGCGGCAGGCAGGGGCTCTTTTGAGGGGAAGGTACCCAAGGTGGGTACAGAGGGGGGCAAATGGCGGCGAGGCCTAGGGGGCGCTTCCCTTGGCTGCGACCACTGGTAGGGGGTAGGGGGTGGCACGCGATACCTCAAGAGCTGCGACAGCACACGCGGGGGTATGGAAAGTTTTGGCCCCAATTGCATGGGCCACAGAGAATGCAATTTCTAAGGACCCGGGGAGGGGGTCCCAAGATGCATGGGCGGCTGCAGTGGGGTCTAAAGCAGCTCAGAAGGCGGATATGGCGATTTTAGGAGAGATGGGCACAGTGGGAGCCAAGAACTTGAAGGCTTTGATCAGGGAGGTTAGGTCTATGGCTGTCTGTCCTAGTGTGAAAAGATGGAGGAGGCGCGCCAGTCTAGACTCAGGGTCCTGAACCGCCGAAGTGACCAGAGCAAGTAAAGGAGTGGGGCTCCCAGACTTAGCAGCAGAGCGGATCACTCCCCTGACCCAACGATGGGCATCCCCATCTAGGGCGTCAAGAAGAGCTACGCTCTGCTGGGCATCAGAAGGAAGGGAAATTTCCCCCATCAGCAGTAAAGCGCACCTGAAGTTCTTCCAGGACACCCAGGATTTGGTCGGGCACTTCATCAGAAGGGATAGGGGGGACCCCCAACCCTATCATTTTGACTGATGGGGTGACACTTTTCACCAGGGCTCGGCAGGGTGGGGACCAGTTCAACACAGCCTGGCGGCATGCTCAGATGAATGAGGCAGCTGACCAGCAGGAGAAGGCCAGGTTGCAAAGGGAGAGCACGTTTAGGGTAAGAGCCTAGGCCAACGCCTCACCAGTGCCAGCGAGGAGGGTGGAGAAGGCCAAGGTTACTGGTCGGTTCATTATGTCATGGATGCAGCTGATAAGAATTAGACTGAACTCCCAGTCTGGATGTGTGAGAACCCAGTGGAGAGCCCAGAATGCCAAAGGCACAGTGGTCTGAGTGACTTGAGGTAGGGGAGATCTATCGGGGACCTGAGGAAGGTAAAGGTTCATTAATGTACCAAAGGCCCCTAAGGAAAACCAGATGGTTGCAATGGGGGCAACCGCGAGTCTTGCGGGGCAACCCCCAAGGGCAGGAGAGGCGGGGAGGATGATGACTCCTCCAGGGTTCGCAGTTGCTGGCCTTTGGCTTCAAACAGGTGAGTTTGTGCACCAGCGAGGGGCGGCACAGGGGCTGCCACGCAAACAGGGGTGCAGGAGGAGAGGGAAACGGAACTGTGGTGAGCGTTAGGGCCGAGCTCCCCTTGGGCTGGGTGCTTCAGGGTCCTCAGGTGGGTGGGGCCAGTGGCTGATGAGCCAGGTATGGGGGCCAAGTTTGCGAGCACTGGGGCTGGGGCATCCTGGCACTGCTCCAACAGGGGAGCGGTCTTGGAGATCCCAGCAACGGAGTGAACGGACAGATTTGCAATAGATGGATTCGTGAAAGCAGATGGAGAAGTGACTTTGTTGTTGGGGGCAAGACGTTTTATGGCGGATATAATCCATTGACATATGGCGGGGTCAAGCAATGAATGACTAGTTGGCAAACATCAGGATGAGTATTCGGATAACGGCGCACTTTGCCGGATTAATTGGCGGAATTTGAGAAAAAGTAAACAGATGGAGGCCATGGTAAGGTGTCAAAGGGTATTCGAGTTTATTTAGTGCAAAGCGCGGGAAGATTAGAGAATGAACTGACAACTGCCCTTCGACAGGGAAGTTGCCTTAAGTATGGGGAGAATCTCATAGTGGAGGTGCCAAGGGATTAGTTTATTGGGTATTGGCGATGGGATTTGGTTGGCTAGTGGGGAGGAGGGAGGGGGGATGTCCAAGATCTTGGCAAAATCAAAAAAACTTTGCAGGTTTTTCCAAATTTTTGGGCCAAACCAGGTTGATGGTACCAATCCAGGCCCTGACCATCTGAGTCAGCCTGTTCACATGGTTCGGATTAACTGGATTTGTCCCAGGGGGAAGAGGCCACTGTGCTGGGTCATTTGCAACCTGGTCCAAACTCTCGATCTGACTATTTGCATAATCTGAACTTCCTGGATCCATCCCAAGGAGTAGGGGCAACTGGTCCAAGCCACTTGCAACCTGGTTTGAAACACAATCATGCGCCAATCTGATTTCTGGCCCCAGCCAGTCTGGACTGGCTTCTCCAGCCCGGAATTTGCAGACTGGGCTCTGACATTAGTACTGGTTATTTCCTCAAATTTTGGCATGATTTTCCTGGTGAGTGAGGGGTCCAAGGGGCCTCCCATGGCCCCTGGCTTGCATAATCTCCTGGAAGACCCCCTTTATTAGGCTTACCAGGGTTGAGGAGGGGGAGAACCCTGGTTGTCTTTAGGGGGAAGGGCAGTCACCCAGCGCTCATCTACCTCATGCGCCAAGTTGCTCAACTGCGACAGGGGGTTCACTTGGGCCTTTGGACCCCTTTTTATCCGAAAGGGGTGTTGCTCCCTATCCAGTTGCAGAAGCTGGTCCCCAGGACTTACACGGGCTCTCTCCCCTAAGCTGCACCCCAAGTCAGCCCTATGAAATCAGTTGAGTTCTCATCACACCACAGACTCTCTCTTAAGAGGTCCGCCACTACAGCCTCACCCTCACATCACTCAGACCCATCCTCCATAACAACTATGGCCTTACCTCTGACTCTGCATCGAAAGAATTCTTTTCCTCAAATGGCCATAAAAGTTGGTGCCTCTATGATGCTCCCTTCAGAAATCCAAATTGGTAGATGAGCACCAAAAGGCCCTCCCCCATGAGAAAAACAAGCTGGTTTCTTGACCACCTCTTAGAAACTCTTTGGGTGCATTGACGACCCCTCTGACGACAAATCTGAAGGGGTTTGTTAAGATGTCAGTCATTATGTCTTAAGATCCTAGGTGAAGTGGATGTAACAAACCGATTGAACCTGGAGAGAGTGGATTGGGCTAAAATCCTCCGCCAAACCTATCTTTGTCAAGTGTTGAGGGGTCTTGAGATTATTGACACTGCCAGTGACGCTGACCAGCTCATCGCAACCTTTATCTGATCTACCTAATGTGTTCATACCCTGCAGTCAATTTAAAAATACCCTGAAACTGTCAAACGACTTTCCTCTACTCTCCATCTAAAGGAGGTCCTTGCTCTTCCTCCAAACTTGGGTGGAATTTTTTTTATAGTGGAGGTCGTCACTAATGGAATGGGGGTTAAAGCTATCCTCGACTCTGGGTCCCTTGTGAACGTTGTGTCATCTAAACTTATGAAAAAATTAAGCTGGCCCTTGATATCAACTATACACAAGAGTTTGGAACTGCGGGGCTGAACAACACTCACGACATTGGAGCCTATTCTTCTCTGCCCATTCGTTTTAGGAAGCTCATCTTGTCAGCACTAGCGGTGGCCTTGGCAAACAATACCTAGGATCTACTTATTGGTACCCAGTTTATGCTCAATTATGAAGTGGTTATTAGCTTGAACAGAAATATCTCTCCTTGCTTAACTGCGAGGTTCCTCTGGTTATGACAAATGATGAGCTTAATAAAAAGATTATGCTTGCACAGTTGCGTTTCCCTCTTACGCCTTATCTTTACATTACATCATGACAGGACGGCATATAAAAATGTTGCCTCAACAGTGGACGCCCTCGAGGGTATCCATTTCTATGCTTCTGAAAAGGTAGTAATTAAAGTAAGTGAACAATGGTAGTTGACACTAAGATTACCTTACAAATCCCTTACAGCTTTTTGTTGCACCTAACCAGCAGTGATGGAGTTAGGCCTTTGGAGCCCAGAGGTTTGCTGGGCGTGCTAGGCCATGCCTATCAACGACCTGTCAACCTTCTGCTAGGGAATCTCACCAAGAATAATATGGTTTCTAAAATGCATCAGGAGATCGGAAGAGGCATTCTGATTCCCCTTGAGGAAATAAAACAAGTTTACTGTATTGGATCTATGGCGGATATGGCCAACACGCCGACCAGTCTTTATGTAACCTACCTTCCGTTCATGTCTCCAATGAACTAACCCCATATGAGATGAATAAATTACTCACCTTACTGGAATCCTACAGCGACATCTTCTCTACCTCTGACACCGACTATGGGCACATGAAAGGTTGGACTCATACCATTGAAGTTGAGGATGCTCGCCCTAGCTGCCCCAGACCCTATCACTAATCCAAAGTCGAGGAGCTACAGATGCGGACGGAGCTCAAACAGCTGTTGTACGCTGGGTTGTTGGTTCTTTCCCAAAGCCCTTTGGTCATCCCCGCTCCTATTGATAAGATGAATAGTAGAGGTCATTGGGTAGTGATGGACTACCGCAAACTAGACAACCTAACAAAGAAGGACAGTTACCCTATTCCCCACATTGATGACGCTCTGACCCCAACTCTCTGGGTCTAAATTCTTCTCCGCCATGGACTTGGCTAGCGGATACTGGCACATGGACCTTTCTCCACGGTGAGCAGGAGAAGTGCGCCCTTATCTGCAGCGAGGTTTTGTTCCAACACATTTGGATACCTCAGTGATTTTGTAATGCGCCTGCTACTTTTCATTGGGCAATGGATCACATTCTACAGGAACTTAAAATGAGCTGTGTGATTGTCTACCTCGATAAAATCAAATTCTTTTCCAAGGCGTTCAATGAGCATCTCACGCACCTAATGGTGGTGTTTCAATGCTTGCGGGCATCCAACATAAAGCTGAAGCTCTCTAAATGTACTTTATACCAAAAGCAGTTGGATTTCCTTGTGCACGCCATCTCACAAGATGGGATACAACCTCTACAAGATAAAGTCAAAGCAATATATAAGATGCCTCCGCCAAAAACCCTTCATGACACTTAGGTATTTTTGGCCATGATGCGGTACTACCATCAATTTATCCCAAAATTCGCCCAGCCCATCAAACCCCTCGTCCGCCTCTTGACTAAAAACACTCCTTTCCATTGGGGTGCTGGACAAAAAGCCGCGTTTGAGACCCTAAAGGATTTGCTACAACAAAGGCCCATCCTATCACCCTGACTATGATAAGCCCTTCATGTTGTTCACATATGCCTCTACTAAGCTGTGGGAGCTATCTTAGCTCAGTTAGATGAAAACATGTCACTCATCCCGTGTCCTACTTCAGAAAAATGCTTTCAAAAGCTGAGCTCAACTACAGCTTCACTGAGTAAGAATGCCTGGGTGTCCTGCTTGCATTCAAATAATACTACCCTTTTCTATATGGGACATCATTCATAGTAATTACTGACCACGCTTCCTTGAAGTGGTTGCAAAATATGAAAGATCTCTTTGGTCAGTTGGCTCTCTGGGATCTTAAGATCCAGCACTACAATATGACCATTGAGCGTAAAGCTGAGATGAGCCATATAAACGTTGATGTGTTAACGTGACTGCCTGTCTTTCACCTTGACAATAGCGAAGCAGAAAGGTTGCATAACCTCCTAATGACTCCTGATGCGTGGGCTGATGAAGATGAACCTGTACAAAAGATGTTAGCATGGCACTCCTACAACACAAAGGTGGAGAATGGGAAGTTATAAATGAAAATTGAAGTAAATTGGTTACCCTATCTCCAGCCATCAGAGAAAGTATCTGTCATATTGGTTTCTCACACTATTATGGGGCATATCAGAGTACATAAAACTATGAGTGGGTAAAAGAGAGGTACCACTGGGAGGGCATGATGGAAACCATAGCTGAAGTCTTGAATGCCTGCCTGACCTGTAAAAAACAATCCAGCTTCAAGACCCAATATCGGTATTAACCCACAACGCCCCAACAACCTTTACACATTATAAGTTTAGATGTGGTAGATCCTCTACCTCAGACCACCAGCTGTAATCGTTACATCTTGGTCGTAAGTGATCATTTTACCAAATGAGTTAAGCTGTTGCTCTTCCCGCTCAGACTGCCAAGGACACTACCACTTTCCTACATCAATATATTATTACATGGCATGATTGCCCCAGGTCCTCCTTTGCGATAATGGGAATAATTACACCTCCCTATTAGTAAAAATCCACGCCACCTCCATGAAAGCACAATAAATCTTCTGGCCCCCTATAACCCATCTACCAATGGTGCCGTAGAAAGAGGAAAGGGACCCTGGTCTCTATACTTCGGAAAAAGGCAACTCTGACCCTCTCCACTAGAATCTTTACTTACCCAGTGCCCTCACGACTTCCTGTACTAGCTACCATCGTATCCTTAAGATGTCTCCATTCCATGTGTAGTATGGCTAAGAACCAGAGGTGCCTGCTTTACTAGACAAAGATGTTTTCTTAGTTGGTACTGATCTGGATCAAGCCTTGAAGAAGTTGGTGCAGCACATCATTCAGTTACAGTCTGAGGCGATGACCAATTAATCTAAAACTGTCACTAAAGAGGACCAAGTGGCCAATGAGCTCCGGCCACCACTCCATTCCTTCCAAGTGGCAGACTTGGTACTCTAATATCATAACTGATTCATGCCAAGAAAGAAAAATCTTGGGTCCATCTGGGAGGGGCCTTTTGTAATCACCTATAAGCGAGTGGATGAAATTCCATTAAATCCCTTGCTTCTGGAGTTATAATTAACTGAGTGCATTGAAGGTTCTATTGACCTTATTCCCCCTACCACTCTTGAAGGGGGTAATGTAAGACAATTACAAGTCCGATGTATGAAAAGAGTGGTTCAGAGGTAACTAATGTGAAATTGGCCAAAATACCCTGGTCAATTTCTGGCAGAACCCCTCAAATTGGAGTAACACTTCTAATAATAATTGGGTGAACAAAATGAGTTTGGGCAGTAATATTGCACCAAATTTTTGGCTGAATTTGAGGAGTTCAGCAAAGGCTCCTCTCCAGGCCACTTATAATTAGTACAGTCTACACCGCGGAGACTGGCCCCTTTTATAGGGTCAGAGGAGGTTCAACAAGATGCAAAACTTTCCAGCCATTGATTGGGTAAAAACAAAATCCATACTGCACGGATTTATCTTACCTGCACTCTTTCAGCCGTCATGTCACAGTGAAGTGAGTCTCATTCGCTCTGATAGTTTGAATCACAATATAGCCTAATTCAGATTTTACTAAGCAATCCAAACTTTGAGACTCAGCATCTTGAATACAAAATATCAATTTATCAAGAGGGTTCATTTCTTGCCCCCTGCAGCAATTACTAAAGCATATATTATTACAGCTTTCTAGTATTTTAGGGCTCTATTATTTTATTATAAGTGGTGAAAATCAACTCTCAAATAAGATGTTTGGACTTTAGGTGCCAAACGCACCAGCGAGCACCTGAAAATCCTAAATTTCAGCAGTTATCTTGCAGGTAATTACACATCAGTCAAGGGCAGCCTATTAATTTTTTGTTACTATCTGAACTATCAGAGATATAAACTTTTGCTTTGCAGCTGCTGAATTGGATTCTGATGTTAGTACAGATTTGTTCAAATTGATTAAAGTAGTATTTGTTAGGATGAGTGCGTTTCAAGAGAAAACTTTCCTTTAATTTGGGTGCATTGGCAGCCACAACAGCAGACACAGACTACTCAGCTGCAACTCGTTAGATTTTTGAGAGTGGGAGGGGAAATAATTTCTTTTCAATTTAGGGTTTCTGCTTCCACTATCCAGATTGAGTTAGCACATACAAGATCCTCTATCACTTAGGCAATAAGTGTGACCCTTAGGTGGATTTAACTTTGAAAAACAGAAACAGAAGATTTGAAGAAATTAAAATTTAAAAAGGAAAATAGAAATTTATATGAAAATACTTTATTGTGAAATAATAGAAAATAATAACACAACACTTTCTATCATATGTAGGATGCCGGGTTTTGCTGGGCTGAGTGGTAGGGAGGTTGATAAGCTGAACTAAAATAGTTGGGAATGATTTACAAATTTTAAATGATAAATTGATGGATTTAAACACTTCTTTTTCCCTCTGATACAATCAACTAACATTCCTGCACTATTATTGGATTGTTTTTTTCATGTCTAAATGTTAATCTGTTTTTTTTTATTTTGAAAGGGGGTGTCAGGTTCAATTTATGTTATGGTCTTTCCTTGTTAATTTTTTTCAATAAATTGCTTAATTAATTGTTTTCTCTCTCATTTTGGCTCTTGATTAAACCACCCGTTGGCATAGAGGCATAAGCCCTAGTTGTTGAGCTCTTTGAAATTTCTCAACCCTTAACAGAGCTTTATGATATATACCAGATATTACTCTGCAGATCTGAAAACAAGGGTGGGAATGGGATGAAGTTTAAGAGAGGAGCAGAGGAGGCATGATGAAGCTGCTGCTACCCATCTCTTGTCAAGGGTATACCCTAGGTCAGAGGTTTGAGTGAGGGTCTGGGCCTTGCTATTTGAACCCTTCTTGGCCCTAAAAGGATGCATGACCCTTTCCATCTTGGTAGCTGAAGCCAAGGGCCTTTACATTACTTCTATTAGAAGGATAAAGTATACGCTTCCTCCAGTGGCATTGACCAAGGCCTAATTCTTATATGAGCTGGAGATTAATAGCTGCAATGGTAGCCTTATTTGGTGGTGAAAGTGATGATGTCTTGGGTTTGGCTTTGTAAAATTCAGCAATCAACTCTTGACGGTTTTAACATCTTTAAAGGAACCAAATATATTATAAACTGGAACCCATTTCATGATCTCAAGTACTACAAACTGTTTTTGACTCTCAGATAGTTACAATCCATTTCACTAGAAATTCTGGCACACCCTCCACCATAATGGACTCTATCCCCGCTGTTTTCTCTCTTTTTTAGGGAGGTAAGGAGGAATTGTTGAAGGAGTTGTGGGTCCTCCAGTTGGGAAATTCAACACAGCAAGATCCATTTGTTAGCACCTGGGAGATAAAAAAGGGACTTTTTTCTTGCAGGCCAACTTGCTTCGTGACACTTTGAGGTGCAAATTCTTGGTGTCAACCATGAGCAAATCACCTGCTTGGAATTCTGGAGCCAAACGGCACTTTTTGTCAAAAATCGTTTGGTATCATTGGTTGATTGTTCAGCTGTTGTTTAACCTTGTGGTGCATTTTCCAAACTTTATAACAAAGTTGATTGCAGATGGAATATTACTACAAAATTTGGGGCCAAGTGTAAAGTCAGGATTGTATCCCAGGTTAGCATACATTAGTAATAATCTTGTGGACATATCTACTGAGTTTGTATATAAACTGGCCAAAAGGAGCTCTTCTGCGTATGTGTCCTGGGAGGCAACAGCATAACAACAAAGGTAATGCTCCAAGTGCTAGTTGGTTCGCTACATATGACCATTTGATTGAGGGTGATGCGCTGAGGATCAAAATTTGACTTCAGATTGTCACAAAAGGCTTCCTAAAATTTTGTGGTGAACTGAGGACACCTATCACTGGATATCTCATGAGGTAAACCAAACAATTAAAATCATGGGACATAACTTTTCTTTCTCGTTGCAATCACTATTGCAACCTATTCAATTCAAGACTGAATCTAGTTTGATAATCTCACAGAGGAGATTAGTCTGCGCCCATGTTAGGGAGCAGTTGGGCAAGCAAGGTAAGAGGAGCAGGTGGAAGGCCCGCGGCCTCCAACGTTTGAAAATGCCCCGGAGAATCCAGCGGAATTGACAAAAATACTAAGAAACTGGCAGTCACTATTTCCCTGGAGATACTCGCATGGCAAGCACGATGCAACCAGTACATCAACACGCCACACTACCAGCCACTTTTGTCAGTGGAATTCGGAGTCTGCGTGTTTCTGGACATCCAAAAATGGCCTTATGGGAAAAATTTTGTGAAGATGTGCACACAATTTTCCCGACTGCAGTGTACGTTGCACCTCACTCCATGTCATGCGGTTGGCTGGACCTAGGTTTTGAAAGCAAAATGGCAGCAGATGAGGCTGCAGCGGTGTGCGTAGTGGTCAACCTCCCCAAAGGGCAACAGGTTGTTGAAACTAAATGCACCAGATGGACAAAATCAAACCAAATTTTCCTCACATTCAACTTTTTGCCTACTATGGTAAAATGTGACAACTTGGAACAACACCTGAAAGATGGTCTCACCGTATATGGCAAAATACAATCTTTTGAAATGCAACGCTTCACGCTAATGCTACACCTGTGCACCGGCAAAGCCATCTCAGTTCTGACCCCAACTGAGGAGATCACAAAGGACCTAACCAAGATCCCGCACTCCACTTTTATTGATATCCAGGGCATACCACCCACCCATTCTGGGTGACCGTGGACAGCGCGCCCCCCATTTGTACCCACTGTGATGCGTTTGGCCATAAGGCACACACATGCCCCATCAAGAAGGGCGTCACATTCCAAGAGCACCCCTCGGCGGCCATGGCCAGCGGAGAGGCGCACTACAAACCAACTGCAAGCACCAAGGAGGCCTTCCCGTGGGGAGCACAAGGCTGCTACCTACTGGTAAAGCCTATCTCCCCACAAGAGAGGAAGAAGGCCAAGCAGGCCCATAGGGCCGCAGCCAAGGAAGCGGCCAAAGCCACCACCGCTATCCCACACTCACAACAACAGGAGGACATGGAGACCTTCACGGCAGAAGCAACTTAGGAATCCATCAACCAATCAGATTGGGAAGCCCATGCCAAGTGGGCCACTCAATCTGAGGATCCAATGGGAGATTCGATCTCACCCAATCTTTACACCCAAGCTCCAGTTGAAACTGACTTAGGACCCATCCCAACTGAAATTTTTTTTTGAATACTCAATGGTGCACCAAATTCACCCGCACCACAAAAAATTCATCCGACGTCGGGAAAACAAAAGTGAAGGCTAAAGCCAACGTGACTCTTTCCGCAAAAATCAACAAAAACTCCAATAGCGTTGCTGCTAACACCCACACTGCTGTGAAGGCC
Source organism: Massospora cicadina (assembly GCA_022478985.1). Classification (NCBI taxonomy): domain Eukaryota; kingdom Fungi; phylum Entomophthoromycota; class Entomophthoromycetes; order Entomophthorales; family Entomophthoraceae; genus Massospora; species Massospora cicadina. Next base: position 79,003 of record JAKSZP010017190.1, on the reverse strand, counting down.
CGCGGGGATCTAGAAGAGGATGGTGGGCCCAGGTGCCCACCCCCTCACACCTAAGGTGTGATGGGGGAAACCTTTACTCTAGGGACGTTGAATATCACTGGACTCAAGGCCTCCCCATCCCAGGCTAGAAAACTGAGTTTTTTACAACACAATCTACCCATGGATATCCTGGCCATCCAGGAGTCCCACTGTACATGAGGTTCCTAGGAAGCTTGGAAAACAATGCTCCTCCCATCCCTATCCTTTTGGTCGATGCACTGTGGGGTGCTAATTTGGAAAAATAATTTTTTTCAAATTTTTATCCTTAGAAACATTCCTAAATGGCCGAGTGCTTGTTGTCACTTTCTTGTGGGCTGACATAGCACACGCAATTATCAACATCTATGCCCCAAATGGTGCACACGAGCGTTAGGAATTTTTCTCTTCAGTCAAATTCCTCCCATTACCCCCAGACTCCTTCCTAGTCAGCGACATGACTGTTGGCTAAATACACCAATGTACCAGTGGCCTTCCTAACCCCACGCCCCCAGGGTCACGTAGAACTATGCGTTCTAAAGGCCACCCTCAGGTTAATGGATGCACTGCCACAACATGCCCCGCTGCTTAAAAACATGATGCGTCCCCACATCCACAACAGCCAATTAAGGTCCATGACCTGCATCGACCTTATTCTAACGCCGGCGAAATTCCAACCCCACATCTCCCACTTCAAGACAACAAAATTGGAATTCTCCAACCATCAACTGGTCTCACTAACCTACCACCTACCTGTCACAGCTGCTAAGGCCCCACATTGGTACAAAATTTGCCTCTCCCCGAGCTCAGGTTGCCAGGATTTTCCACGTGGGTAGAAGAGGCAACTTTGGCAAAAAAGTTTGTTGCACCATTTTGCGCGGACCCCATTTCCACATGGGCAACTTTCAAAGATGACACCATCTGCCACTCTTGCCATCTCTCCTCCAGATGCTCAAAAGCCACATCAGCGGTTATTTCGCGTACTATGGCAGAATTTGCACACTTGGAGTCCAACATCCCAGTTACAGGATACAGCTCTGCATGGGGATGGAAGTGGGTGGAGGCAGCTGCCCACCTCAACGCACTCAAAAGACAACACAAACATCAGGTTTGTGTTCAGTACAGGTCCACACGCATCACAAAAGGTGACAAGTGCACCGCACATTTCTTTAAAAAAATTTTGCACCACGCCAGAGCGTGGCCTTCACACAGGTGCAAAGATCAGATAATTCCATTGCAGATATACCGGCCAAAGTGGCAATCAAAATGCAACAGTATTACTCTGAGTTGTACCGATCTGACCCAATTCAGCCAGCCGAAGTAGCAGAATTTCTCGACTAAGCCCACATCTGCTCCATTTTCTGATACCCAGAAATAATGAATTTGATTACTCCGAACAAATTATGGACAGCCATTTGTGGTGCACCAAACTGAAAATGCCCAGGCCCAGATGGTATTCCATATGAGTTCTATAAAAAATATTTCAAATATATATCCCCATTGCTGCTCGCCTCACTTAACCAAAGCCTGATGGAAACGCGCCTCCTACCAGGAGGACATGAGGCCTTCACTGTCACACTCTTCAAGAAAGGGTGATAAGCTAGACTTAGCCAACTGGCGCCCCATTTCTCTAATAAACACAGACACCAAAATTTTAACAAAAATCATGGCTAACCGTTTAGGGACTGTAGCATCTGCCACCATCTCCCCAGAACAATTTGGTTTCATCCCCAGAAGGTCAATTTGGGATAACGTGCACTCTGTGGCTAATGTATGTCAGTCCACAGCCTCTGGGGCACTTGTATTCTTGGACCAACAAAAGGCCTATGATAGAGTTAACTGGGAATACCTCAGGGCTTGCCTCCATCAATTCCGCCTACCCCCTCGCTTCATCAACTGGTTAATGCTGCTCACGGAATCTGCAACAATGGCAGTTCATGGCCCTGGCTTCCTCACAGAAGTAGTCCGCCCTCAAAGGGGCTTGAGACAAGGGGACCCACTCAGCCCACTCTTATACAACTTCAGCCTTGACCCACTACTGCAAAATGTGAATGCCCAACTCACTGGGTCCACGTGCCAGGACAAGCCCCAGTCAAGATAATGGCGTTTGCAGATGATTGTATGGTTGGGGTGTCTAATAATCAAGATGCACGCGCGCTTGAAGCTCTCATCTAGGAGTATTCCTGGGTAAGCAATGCGGCACTGAACGCTTTCAAAACCGAAATCATCCTCCTTGGTCAGTTTCAGAACTGCTGGACCCCAGCAATTAGTTCCCAACTCGGCCCATCTGCTCACCCACGTCCTCGCCCTACTAATTCAAAACATACCGCCCCACTGGTGCTCCCCTTCGTGCCACGTCCTACCATAGGACCAGCACGCCATCTGGGCGTGTGGATGGATGCAGGCGGATAGACGTCAGTTGTAATGGAATGCCATATTCTGAATAACGTGACGAAGCAAATCGCCTCTCTCAGAGCCCACCCTACTTCCCTTACTGGCAGGGTTGTTTTAGCCAACTCTATGCTCCTCTCCAAAGTCTGGTTTGGAGCCCATGCCATCCCCTTATCCTCAAGCTTCTACAAATCTTTGTACGCCTTGCTGCAAGGATGGCTTTGGTCAGGCCGCCCTCCACCAGTGCGGTTAGAGGTCATGTTTGGCCCTCAACATCATGGTGGCATGGGCCTTCTTGACTTCAAAGCCCATGCCGCCAAGATCCTGGGCACCTAAATTGCGGCCTTCACCACTCCTACACTCCCCACCCAACACTGGTCCCGCGCAGCCCGCTCCAACTTCTCCCGCGCCTTGGCCTCAACAATCCATCGAACCCCCACTCCCTGATGAAATACCTCGCATCACACACATCGGCCACAGGTACTCACGGGACTAAAACCCACTACAAACGAATACTACTCTCCATGCGAAGCGCAGAGTGGAGAATTTGTATTAGTGGACATACAAACCGAAGAGGCCACCCTTCTCCTCAGTTCACACAAGAGGTACAGGGGCTACCCATTCATGATGGCGTGATCCCCATTCGACCCCATGTCCTATCCAGGGTGGACTACCTGGACATGATGGACATCCCTTACTCCACTGAGACCCAAAAGACTATCTGGAAATACGCACACCATCCTCTGTTGCAGCCTCAAGTCCGCTCCCATGCGTGGCACTGCCTGAGGCGGGTGTATCATACAGCTGAGCGCTCTAACGCTTTACACTCATCCTGTGTCATGTGCGGCCAGTATGGAACGCTGTTTCACCGCCTGGAGAAGTGCCCTACCTCTAAAGTGATATGGCGCGAAGTTCAACGTCTTCTGGGCCAGGATCAAACGCATCCCTTCAGTCTGTCAAGAGATATGTTTGCTCTATCAATGGCCTCCCCCTTCCGCCCTCCCTTCATGCTTTGGTAGTTGCAATCGCCATGTGGACCATCCACACGACTGTCTTAGACGCCATCGCAGGCTCCACCCCCACCCTCCCAGAAGTGGTCCACAGATTCCGGTCTCATTTGGTGGACCACTTTCAAGTGTGGATGTTTGGATACCTCCCACCATGTCACCGACAGCTGGTCTCCTCCTGGTTCCCAGTCTGGTTCATAAAATCAGACCCCTTCCTCCACACGTGCTCAATTGTGGCTATGGCCCCTTCACACGTTTCCTCCCCCTCCCTATAAGTGGCGTTCCCGCTGGCAACAAGATATAGCATCGCTTCTCTGGGGTGCCTCCCCTGGTACTAAGTTTTGTCTCTTCTGAGTCATATTCAGAAGTGTCCATCCCATGGTCAGCCTTCCCCGCAATAAATTTAAAATTTAAAATCATGGGACATAAACAGACGCTCCATCTCTTCTGCTGAGCTAGTTGTCAAGCAGGGGAATAAAGATAAAAGTTTTGTGAAGTGATTCACCACTATGACTGCATACTACCCCTGGGACACTGGAAAACCCACAGTAAATCCATCAAAAATCGAGTTTTATGGCCCTTCTGCTAGTTTGAGAAGGTGTGATAAACTATTTGGCTCTGTTTGTTCAGATTTAAAGAGGCACACATTAGACAGACTTCTATCCCCGCAAGGCATCCTTAGTTGGGCATTCCAAGTATACACACAAGCTATTAGAGTCAGCAGGCAACCTTGGCACGATAACCTGTGAGGCTGACACGTTGCTTAGGGGGTCTACTCCACGCCGATTAGGCACCAGACAAACTTTTCTAACATCAAAATCATTCTCACTAAGCAATTTATCCTCTGATGCTACACCTTGTAACATCAATCACTTTTATAAACTGTCCACACCCATGGTGAACATCTTATAGACACTCTTAGAATATTCAACATATGTTAGTCATCAGGACTCAAAGGAAACCAATCCAACTTTACCTTTGCAGCTCACTCCAGGTATCCAAAATAGAGAGTATCTTCTTATAAACAGGGCAGGTTTTAGACTAGATATTTGACACAGAGTATTTGGTTAATACCAGAATGGGTACTACTTCATTTAATACAACATTATTGCAAAAATGATAAACTTGAAATTTTGTGGAAATATTTTAATTGTGATTAGAAGTGAACTATTTATACTTAATGAGAAGTTCAAGATATAAAAATAAATGTTATACTGAAAAGTAAACGTGGTTTGGGGTTTATGTTTAAGAATTTTAAGACTTTCAACTCAGATAGCGTCTAGCTTCTGCTTTAGTGGCCTCATCCATTTGGACCAATTCCTGTAGCTGAAAGCTCCTTATTGCGGTGGTTATCCATGAACCTTGATGTTCAGGGCCCATTATCTTCACCCGCTTCTGGGTTGTGGACATTGTAAACTCTCTTAATATTTTCAGGCAATTACAAGTCCAATATTTTTGAAAAGAGTGGTTCAGAGGTAAGTGAAGAAAAGCCAAAAGACCCTGGTCAATTCCAAGTGAAACCCCTCTAATCAGGTAACATTTTTAATAAGAATTGGGCAAGAAAAATGAGTTTGGGCAGTGGGAATGCTCTGAATTGTCAGCCAAATCTGGGGATCCCTTCTGAGGCCTCTCCCCTTCATACTTCACGGCTAATACAACCAACACCGTTGAGACTGGCAGCTCTTATAGGACTGGAGGGGGCATCTCTAGGTGAAAACATTTCCACATCAACTGATTGGGTAAAATACATAGAAACCTTACCTCATGGCTTGATACTACCTTTTAATGATTGACCATTCTACAAATGCAAGGCGAGTCTTGACCAATCTGATAGGTCAAATATTAATATTTACTAATTAGGATTTTAAAAAACCAATTTGAACTTCGAGCCTCAACAACTTAAATAACCATTATCAATTATTTATGGGGCTCATTTCTTGCCTCCCATGACACTAATAAAACTGAAGACAACACGAATTTCTAGTTTTCATTATTTATTTATCTTTGCTATTATCTGTGGTTTACATCCCCTATTTGTTGAATTTTTAAGCCCCACATGCACCAGCGAGTTTAAAAGCCCCTAAAATCCAACAATATTGGTTAAATACCAGATTTAATATTTCTCATTTCAAATTCTGATTTGAGTTATGGCGCTTCTACAATGCAACTCATATTTGACTGTTGAGTTGCCCTTGAATTATATGATTGCTGTATTTTTAAATTCACTTTGAACCTCAGATGATTTCAATGACATGATTTGGTTAGCCCATCATTTTTTCACTGGCAAAATAAAATTTCTTTTTGAACCCCCAAAGGTATATATGGGTGACATTTCTAAATGGAATTTTGGCTGAAACGTCATTTTCATAAACTAGCTCTTATGACTCCTCAGGGCAAAAATTAATTCGCATGACATCACCTTGTACTTGTTGAAAATTAATGCTCTTGCCCAAGTCTATAAAAAGGCTTCACGATTTCTCATCCATGGTGAGTTGGTCGCCAGTATCTCCACCAGTTTGTGACTTAATTCCTTTAGTTAAGGATGATGCACCAGTCATGATAAAATCTATAACAATTATGCTGATACACTTCTTTACGCTATGGTGCCCCATAGTGGGGGATCATGATGTTCTCTTATGACGTGTGAACACTGGGAAGAAGGAATCCATACTTTGTCACAGAAATAAAATAACCAATCCCCTTGAGAATACTATCCAGATGGAGCTTTTCTGGTGGAAAATTTAAACAAAAGTTAAATACCCTCAGTATCCACTACTTTAGAGCCAATACATCATATTATAGAGAGCCCTTTTCAATGTACGGTCCTTGTGCAGGAGCGCTTTGAATTTCCTTACTAACAAACTCAGTAGTGGAGCAGTTCCGTTGGGAGTATAATTGGGACTGAGGGACTTTTTTTCTCTCATTGAAATCAGTTTTGCAACTTATTCAATTCAAGTCTGAATTTAGTTTGATAATCTCACAGAGGAGATTCGTTTGCACCCATGTCAGGGAGCAGTTGGGCAAGTAAGGTAAAAGGCACAGGTGGTAGGCCTGCGACTTCCAACTTTTGTAAAAACCCCGGAGAAACTGGCAGATTAGATAAAAATAAAAACTGGTGGTTACTATTTCCCCAGAAATCTTAGCTTGGCAGGCGCGATGTAACCAGTACATCAACACGCCACACTCACAACCACTCTTGTCAGTGGAATACGGAGTCTGGGTGTTCCTGGATATTCAACAAACAGCGTTGTGGGAAAATTTTGTGGGGATGTGCACACTCATTTCCTGACCGCGGTGTATGTCGCAGCTCACTCCATGTCATGTGGTTGGCTGGATCTCAGTTTTAAAGCAAGGAGGCAGTAGATGAAGCTGCTGCAGTGCACTTTGTGATCGACCTCCCCAAAGGGCAGCAGGTCATCAAAACCAAGCGCACCTGATGGACAAAATCCAACCAACTTTTCCTCACATATAACTTTTTGCCCACTACAGTCAAGCGTGCCATTCTGGAGCAGCACCTGAAAGCTGGTCTCACCATATACAGAGAAATACAATCCTTTGAGATGAAACGCTTTACGCTGATGCCACACCTGTGCACTGGAAAAGCCATTGCAGTTCTGACCCCAACCGAGGAGATTGCAAAGGACCTAACCCAGATCCTGCACTCCACTTTTATTAATATCAAAGGGCATACCACCCACCCTTTCCGGGTAACTGTGGACAGCGCACCCCCTATCTGCACCCACTGTGATGCGTTCGACCATAAGGCACATGCATGCCCCACCAAGGAGGGCATCACATTACAAGAGCACCCCTCAGCAGCCATGACCAACGGGGAGGCTCACTATGAACCAACCACCAGTACCAAAGAGGTTTTCCCATGGGGAGCACAAGGCTGCTACTTACTAGTAAAGCCTGTCTCCCCTTAAGAGCAAAAGAAGGCCAAACAGGCCCGCAGGGCCACGGGCAAGGAAGCGGCTAAGGTCGTCTCCACTATCCCACACTCCCAAAGCCGGGAGGACATTGAAACCTTCACAGCGGAAGAAACTCAGGAATCCCTCAACTAATCAGATTGGGATGCCCAAGCCAATTGGGCCACCCAATCTGAGGATCTGATGGGTGACCTTATCACACCCAACATTTGCAACCAAGCCCCAATTGGAACTGATTTGGTCTCTAACCTACCTGAAAATTTTTTTTGACCTGAACGTTGGTGCACCAAACTTTTCCGCACCACAAAAAATTTGTTTGACAGTGAGGAAACTAATAGTGAAGGCAAAAGCCAACGCGAATTTGTCTGCTAAAATTAACAAATCTTCTGATAGTGTTGCTGCAAACACCCACACCACCGTGAAGGCCCGTGGGGATCCAGAGGAGGATGGTGGGCCTGGGTGCCCACCCCCTCGCACCTAATGTGCAAAGGGGAAGCCTTCACTTTAGGGACGTTGAACATTGCCGGACTCAAGGCCTCACCATCCCAGGCTAGGAAACTAAATTTTTTACAAAAAAAATTTACCTGAGGAAATCTTGGCCATCCAGGAGTCCCACTTTCCATGAGGTTCCAAGGATTCTTTGAAAACCATGCTCCTCCCTTCCCATTCCTTATGGTCTGAGCACTGTGGGGTACTTGTTCAGAAAAACAATTTTTTAGATTTTTATCATCTGAATCCTTCCTTGATGGCTGAGTCCTCATTGTCACATTTTTGTGGGCTGACGTGGCACACGCTATTGTCAACATTTATGCCCCAACCTGTGCACGAGAGCATCAGGAAATTTTCGCATTAGTCAAATCCCTTCCGTTACCCCCTGACCCTTTTGTAGTTGGTGACATGAACTGTTGGTTAAAGACATCCACGGACTGGTGGCCTTCCTCCTCCCACGCCCCCAGGGTCACATAGAACTGCGCGTTCTAAAGGCCACCCTTGGGTTAATGGATGCACTGCCACAGCATGCCCAGCTGCTCGAAAACATGATGTGCCCCCCACGTCCACAACGGCCAATTAAGGTCCATGTCCCACATCAACCTTATCCTCACACCGGTGAAATTTCAATCCCATATTTCCCACTTCCACACATCAAAAATAAATTTCTCCAATCACTGGCTGGTCTCAATAACCTACCATTTACCCATCACATTGGCTAGGGCTCCACATTGGTGCAAACTCCGCCCACCTGAACTTGCGTCACCAGGATTTTCCACATGGGTGGAATCAGCGACTTTGGCAAAAGAGTTTATTACACCATTTTGTGCGGACCCAATTTTCACATGGTTAGCCTTCAAAGTGAATACCATCCGCCCACCTCGACGCACTTGAAAGGCAACACAAACATTGGGTTTGTGTTCAGTACAGGGCCAAACACATTACAGAGGGCGGCACGTGCTCTGCTTATTTTTTAAAAATTTTTGCACTGCGCCAGAGTGTGGCCTGCACACAGGTGCGGAGGTCAGACAATTCTGTCGCGGATACGCCAGCCAAAGTGGAGATCAAAATACAAAAGTATTACTCCAAGTTGTACTGATCTGATCCAATTCAGCTGGCCAAAATGGCGAAATTTCTCGATAGCACTCACATCTGCACCATCTCCCAATACCCAGAGTTAATGAATTTGATTACTCCAGATGAACTCTGGTCCGCCATCCGCGGTGCACCAAATTGAAAATGCTCAGGCCCTGATGGCATTCTGTATGAGTTTTATAAGAAGTACTTCATATATCTATACCCCACTGCTGCTTGCCTCCCTTAACCAGAGCCTTCTGGATACGCGCCTTCTACCAGGAGGGCAAGAGGCCTTCATATCACATTCTTCAAGAAAGGGGATAAGCTAGACCTAGCCAACTGGCGCCCCATTTCTTTAACTAACATGGATACAAAAATTTTAACTAAAATCATGGCTAACCGTTTAGAGATTGTAGACTCTGCCACCATCTCCCCAGAACAATTTGGTTTCATACCCAGAAGGTCAAATTTGGGACAACGTGCACTCTGTGGCTAACGCATGCCAGTCCACAGCCTCTGGGGCACTAGTATTCTTGGACCAACAGAAGGCCTCTGATAGAGTAAATTGGAAATAACTCAGGGCCTGCCTCCACCAATTCCGCTTACCCCCTCGCTTCATCAGCTGGGTGATGATGCTTACAGAATCTGCAACAATGGCTGTGCGTGGCCCTGGCTTCCTCACAGAAGTAGTCCGCCCTCAAAGGGGCCTACGCCAAGGGGACCCCCTTAGCCCACTCTTATATAACTTCAGCCTTGACCCACTACTTCATAATGTGAATGCCCGCCTCACTGGGGTCCATGCACTGGGCCAAGCCCCAGTCAAGATGATGGCGTTTGCAGATGATTGTGTGGTTGGGGTGTCCAATAAAGACGCACGCGTGCTTGAAGCTCTCATCCAGGAATATTCTCAGGTAAGTAATGCTGCACTGAACGCCTCCAAAACTGAAATCATTCTCCTTGGTCGGTATCAAACCTGCTGGGCCCCAGCAACCAGTACCCAGCCCGACCCATTCGATCGCATATGTGCTCACCTTCCCTGCTCACCCCACACCGCCCTACTTGTGTTCTCCTTCGTTCCACGCCCTACCATAGGGCCTGTCCGCCATCTGGGCGTGTGGGTAGAGGCAGGCGGGTATGCCTCAGCAGTAATGGAAAGTCATATTATAGACAACGTGATGAAGCGCATCGCCTCCCTCAGAGCCCACCCTACTTCCCTTACTGGCAGGGTTGTCTTAGACAACTCTATGCTCCTCTCCAAAGTCTGGTTTGGAGCCCGCGCCATCGCCTTTTCCCAGATTTTTTCAAATCTATGTATGTCCTTCTACAAGGGTGGCTCTGGTCAGGCCGCCCACCGCCAATGTGGCTTGAGGTCATGTTTGGCCCTTGTCGTCATGATGGTATGGGCCTGCTTGACTTTAAAGCCCATGCTGCCAAGATCCTGGGCACCTGGATTGCAGCCGTCACCGCCCCTATGCTCCCCTCCCAACACTGGTCTCGCGCAGACCGCTCCAACTTCTCCCGCGACCTGGGCCTTACCAATCCATCGAACCCTCACTCCTTGATGAAATATCTGGCTTCCCACCCTTTGGCCGCAGGTCCCCATGGAACGGCACCCCACTTTAAATGAATCCTCCTCTCCATGCGGAGCGCTGAGTGGAGAATTTGTATTTGTGGACACACTGCCCAGAGGGGGCGTCCCTCTCCTTGGTTCACCCAGGAGGTACAGGGGATACTTTTTCTGGACGGCTTGATACCCAAACGGCCCCATGTACTATCCAGGGTGGACTACCTGGACATGATGGACATCCCTTATTCCCTTGAGACCCATAAGACTATTTGGAAATACGCACACCACCCCCTGTTGCTGCCTCATATCCATTCCCATGTGTGGCGCTGCCTGAGGCGGGTGTACCATATGGCTGAGCGCTCTAACGCTTTACACTCATCCTGCATCGTGTGTGGCCATTATGGAACGCTGTTTCACCGCCTGGAGAAGTGCCCTACCTCTAAAGCGATATGGCGCGAGGTTCAACGTCTGTTTTTCCAGGATCAGGCACATCCCTTCAGTCTGTCTAGGGATATGTTTGCTCTATCCATTTTTCCCCTCTTCCACCCTCCCTCCGTGCTCTGGTGGTTGCAATCGCCATGTGTACTATCCACACGATTGTCTTGGATGCCATCGCAGGCTCCACCCCCACCCTCCCAGAAGCTGTCCACAGATTCTGGTCCCATTTGGTGGACCACTTTCAAGCGTGGATGTTTGGGTCACTCCCACCTCATCACCGTCAGTTGGTCTCCTCCTGATTCCCAGTTTGGTTCATCAACTCAGACCCCTTCCTCCACACGTGTTCAATTGTGGTTATGGCCCCTTAACACAATCCCCCTCCTCCCCATAGTGGCGTTCCCGCTGGAAACAGGAGGTAGCATCGCCTCTTTGGGGTGCCTTCTTTGTTACTAAGTTTCATTTTCTTTTGTGTTTACCTTTGGAAGTGTCCATCCCCTGGTCGGCCTTCCTTGCAATAAATTAAAATAATTGGGACTGAGATGTGAGTGAGGGTGAGAGTTTGAAAGTGGAGAGGTGGGAGCTAATGTGGAATTAGCTTGGAAGAAGGAACCATAATTTGCTCAGGGTGGATTTCTGTCCCTAGATATGGATCGCCAATAGAGCCAGGCCCCATTTAAGGAATGTGACTAAAATGTCTGGCAAGGCATGCATTGATCCTTAAAAAACTCGTAATTATGCTAAAATGTTAGTGGACCTATGAGTTTTCATTTTTCTGTGGGCTATATTTTGTGGCTTATGATAGTAAATAGTGATGCGTGGTCACTGCACAACACTACAGTATTTTGGCATCTTGTAGGAGATACCGCCAATGAATCAGAGACCAAGCAATGGCAGCCAACTCTTTATCATATATTGACCATGAACTCTCAGTTATGGTACATTTTCTAAAAAAGTAAAACATGGTATGTTCCTTCTTCTCATGTTCCTATAACAAGACGGCACAAACTGCAGGGCTGAGGCGTTGCATGCCACAATAAAAGGATTTTTTCATTTTTGTGACACAAAACAGTGTAGAGGTAAAGATATATTTTATTGCATCAAAAGAATTTTGATAAGATGGGGTCTAAAAAAATGGGCATTCTCACCAGTGATGGGGTGTAAGGGAGCCGCCAGCTCAGAGATAATTGAGGAAACTTCTTCAAAGAGATGACAGATCCCAAAAACTATGCAGTTGTTTTTGCGTCATAGGAGTGGGCCAAGCACAAATGGCATTTATTTTGGAAGGTGCAATGCCATAGTCTCCCTTCAGTATTATATTCTAAGAAACAGTACTTCATTTTTTATAAAATTCACATTTAGGATGCTTTTCAACTAATTCAGCCTTATTTAGGGCTGAAATCACCACCACTAAATCCATGGCATGCTATTCAGCATTGGGAAATAAAGCAAAATATCATCAACATGTGATATGGCGTAGGAGAGCCTAAGATTCCCAAGAGCATTATAAATGCGCTAGAACTTCTGGAACATTCTATAAGCTAAAGGCGTAACATTATTCTGGTAAATGCCATATTTTGTCTGGAAAGCAGTTAGCCATTCCTGGCCAGCCTTCACCCGCACTTGGTGAAATGCATTAACCAGATCAAGTAGGAAATCCTTTAGACTTGGAAAGACTGGTGATTTAGTTGCTTCAAAAGGTAGGGGATATAGATATAGGACCGTGACATTATTCAGATGCTCATAGAAACACAGGTCTAAGTGTACCATCTGGTTTCTAGGAAAAGACCACTGGAGATAATAAAGGGAAGATTTTTTTAATCATTCACCAACCAGTCATCTATTTTTTCCAATCCTTAAGGGCTTGATCTTCCTGAGCCATTTATTGGTATATAGGAAAGTTGAATTTAAGGAGATCAACCGTCAACTGGAAGGTCAGATCAGACTCTGAATTTTGAGGGAGAGGGTTGGCATTTTTGGCGTTGAACACAGCTTGATAAAGTTCCAGGATCCGAGGTATAGTGTTAAGATCATGTACAACCTTTGAGATGGAGTACTCCTCAGTTTATGCCACAGCGTTACCTATGATTAAAGTTGGTAGCAAGGAAATTTCCTCAGAGTATGTCTATATGTTGAACGCCAGCATGTTTAGTTTTAGATCAATGTTTACAAATAAGCGGCGTCACCAACTACTCCCAAAATTAATGGGTACAACAACACTGGGATTACAAAGAAGGTTGCTATAAGCTCATGTTCATATACTTTAAACTTGAGAGGTTTACAAAGAGGAAGTGTGACCATAGGGATACGGGAAGCACTCATATGTGGGGCAACTGTAGAATCTAGAAGGTCTAAAGCCTCCACTGCCTTCAAGTTAATAGAATTTCCAGTTGCACCGGTGTCCACCAAGGCATTTAATGTGCCCTTCCGCTGTTAAACTGTCACCTGCATAGGGAACATTAATATAACTGCAGTCATACATATTTAATTTTATGGGTGAACACAAACTAGTTACCGGCTCTTTAACCACAAGTGGTTTCTGGATCAACTTTGATTTAGGTACTAACCGATAGGGAATAGCTTTCTGCTTGTGCAAATGGTGAGTAATTCGCCTCTGAAACTAAATGATTAGATGAGGGCTGCACCTCTAATTAATCCTCTTAAACAGGGTTCATTTGGCGTTCAGCTTTAATATGGGTCACTAAGGAGGTACGTGAGGTAGTTATGACCAGTTCTCTAGGATCAATGTGAATTGCTACCTACCTGTCAGGAAGTTGATATGACTGGACAATATGCTACCCATACCAGCGGATCAGAGGGGGAATTGAGATGAGTCTCAAGATTGATGGAAAAGGTATAGGAATAGTAATTGGTCAAAATGTCAACCATTTGGCGAATTGAGGGGAATTACGCCGAGATTTGATATAAATGAGAGCTTCTAGAAAAGGGAAGATGAATAGAAGGCTAACAAGCTGAGGATGCATTCATCTTGGGGAACTGAGATATAAAGAGTCACGCAGAGGATTGAAGGAGATGTCTTTTTCCCATGATTAGGTGGTGCAGGTAAGTCTGCGATTAGTATAAAACAATAATAGTCAAAGTAAGGGGCGATTGCTCCATTTATAATTTATCAAGGTTTATTAAAGTTGGAGATCTTAATATCATCCAATTTGGTTGCTCAGTGGCCAATACTCTGTGAAAACTGACTTAGTGGAATCTATCTTATATGCTGAGAATTAACAGTGGTGCTAGATACAGGGGGCCACTGGTCAACTGTAGTTCTTTGATGATAGGATATGATGATGAGCCCTCATTTGTTATGACAAAATTTGATTAGAATGTGCGCATGTTATGCTGAAGAAGCACGGGAGGCACCTAACAACAAACCAGTACTATTTACTGTAACCAAACTGGGGGATGATGAAGTTATGATCAATCTGCAACTAGAAAACTTCCCTGAGCTGCCGGCTGACCATCAAGGACGCTCCATGAATGTGACTCTTCAGCAGCTGTGGGATATTATAGAATGGCTGTTGCAAAAGTATCGACTATTCAATGATGAGGCAGGGGAGTATGCCTTGAGTTTGTTTTTTAACCAATAAGACCAAGAAAATCGCCACGCCCTGTACATGTCCTATCTGGATGTGACTATAATGGGGCTGGCTTACCGTCTTGGAGCCCACAAAATTAAGGAGTATCTAGTAGTTTATATGCAACTGTCTATTCACCAGCTACTGCGTGTGCTGGCTCGCCACAATGTAGAGATTGGAGATTTATTATGGTTCACTTGAGCACAGCAAAATAATACTCTCCTCCTGATTGACCATCTCAATTGCTTGTTTTTGGAGATATAGGGGGCGCTGGTGCAGATGAACCAACGTGTTGGGGATGTCTGCCATCAATTGGACATTTTGGTACCACAGTTAAATCTAGAGTTACCCGAGGTAATAGGAGAACTGTTGGATTGGCATGGCCTATTGGCAGAATAAATTCAGGATGTAACAATATTGGGAAAAAATATCTGAGCACTTTATGATGGATCTAGCTGAATGGGTGGAAGCGCTTGAAGCCGTGATTGCTCAGCTTAAGGAAAAAATTACACTGATGGAATGGCAAGTGGCAGATAAAGTCAGTTCCATATCAGCTGAATTAACCCAACTTTGTATCAAATGGAGTATTCAGTAGATGACAGATGATGCACTTATCCATTGGTCAAAATACCCCAAATATCTTCAGCTAATACATCCATTTACACGATTGGAAGTCATTAGCCAGGATGAGCATAGTTGAGCTATTCCTCTTCCAATCATTGAGACAAGAGAGTATGTGACATGCAAGGATGGCTTGATACTCTTTGGTGGACCAACGAGGAATTGGTATGGGAACAAGCTGCCCTCCTTAACCAAATAAACGACGCTAATCAACAATCAGGTGATGCTAGATGGCAGCATGAACACATGCAAAACATAATCGAAGATGTCCTCTCATGACTAGAAGCAGTGAGCAGAAACTGAACGTTGAGTGGGAGTTCCATAGGGAGTTGCAACATCAATATGAGACACTGCAACAGGAATTACAGGATGGACGGTGTAGATGCTATTTGTTTAAAGCAGAGATGTTAATTAATGAACATCTTGTGGAGCATGCTGGAGCCAAGGGGAGTGGTGCAGTTAGTGGTGATTCGGGGGAAGTATGCTATGGATCAGCTAACAAATATTTATCAGGCATTGTGATGGACCCCCCGCGCAACACTACTTCTTCTGAGTCCATTTTGACAGATTTGAGTCCGTCTGGCCATCCATATGGTAATTCACAAAGGGGTGTTTCCTTTGTCGCTCTGGAACCAATTTGCCTGCTCCTTGCAGCAGAAGCCTGGAGCAAGGCGAAGCTGTATAAAATCAAAAAATTACCTCCTTTCTGTCATGATGGGAATCTACACGGTTACTTTAGGTGATTCAAATTTGCCATGGAAGGAGCTTCTAATTGACAGAAAAGGAAACTGTTGCTGTCCACTCTAGATGTGGAAAGCGCTGATCAGGTTACCTGCTACCTTTCAAATAGCTCTGTATCCCTTAAAGAAGTTAAAACGATTGTTCTCTGGCTGTTTAGGGACGCAGCCAAGATGGCCCAACGGAAAGCTGACTTCCTGACTATACAGTTTCACTGAAATGAGACCCTGTTAGAATATGCTGAACGTTTTTCAGCAGAAGCACATGTACTACTCAGAGCTAACATTTTATCCACCGAGGATGTCAGTATAGTGATGACGGCGGCCATCAAACCATATTGAGAACTATATAATGTTATCTCTCACATTTTGGATGGAGATGCAGGACTTATTTGAATCGTGAACACCTTACAATGACTCTCCACCACGATCAGCGCCCCTAATGTAGCCCAAAAACCTCCACTGTCTCTGCACTAAAATTTTCAGGATATGGGCCGCAGTGACTGAGCTATCAACTGCTGGAATGTATTTGTCCATCATACAAATCATATGACCCTTTTTGGCCTATGTACTCTCCGCCAGTTTGTCCATTACCCTGGAACCATACTGTCAACTTTCAAACTGGTCCTTCCACCATAAGATACATATGTGAAACTTTAAATGAATACTTTCTTCCAGTGTGGAGAAGAGGTCATTATGTGGGTAATTGCCCTAGCAAACCACTTGTGTATACAATGCCAACTGAGAAAATTGAGCAGGGAAAAGCTCGAGTGGAGTAGAGACAGGACGCTCTACCTCCACTAAGTCCAATTCACTTGTCCCTAGAGATTCCCAAGCATTTCTTTGGGTAAGATTTGGAACTCAATTGGATGATTTGTTATACCAACAGCTTCCATCAGATACCCCTGCTTCCATTCCAGAGAGTAAAAATTCTCACCCAAGCTCTGAGTTCCTCCAGGACGTGCAGAAGCCATATGCGTGGCAGATCTTGGAACAGACCACAAGCAACGCAGATCCCTCGACAGACGTTGCCTCTTTAGTAGGGGGTTAATGTAGCCATTCCAGTGGAGAAAATCACTAGTGATTATCCTCAGGTTGGAAAGGGCATTTCCTCCTTTTTGAGTAATACAAAGCCCTTGGACATCATGTAATAAACACTGATGGTTCATCTTACTTGCAATGCACTTACTGCAATATTTTCATTCAAAACACAGAAATCCGCGCTATCACAAACACATGAGCCCCTGAGAACATAGTCTCTACCAGGTTGGTGGCTATAGCTTCTATTGAAACTGGATGTGGACCATCGAGTAGTATATAGAACTGTGTGGATGCATAGCACTGTGTCTGAAGGAGCATATAGCACGTTGAGTTTATGATTTAGGTCAGTCTGGGTTCCAATCCAGAGGTGGTTTTGCCAAATAACAACTATGGCATGTTAATTGGCGCAGCATTTATGAAGAAATTTTGTTTTATGATAAATATGGCGAAGGAAACTCTTAATATTTTAGGACAACAGTTCCCATTTATTTTACTACTTGTGGAATCCCAGCGGATCCATTCTTTTCTAGTCAAATTAATCTAGCATACAGCGATGGATTGATTCCTGTTCATTATCGACAAATGAAGTGGCGAACCAGGGCCCTCCCCAACCATATTTATAAGTACAAAGGGATCCCGCTTTTGGAAGCTAGCGCTTTGATTCTACTGTCTGGACACTAGTGCATAGTTGGGCTAAGCTTAAAATCAATGTCCCTAAAGGGCTTTATGGGGAAATTGTGGCGCCTCACCAGCACTCACAGCTTTAACCACATGTGTCTCTAGGACTACTTCTACCTGGGAATGGGGAGGTGAAGGTGCTGCTAGCGAATTAACAGAAGGAGACAGTAACGATCCAGTGGCACCAAGTGGTGGCTTACCTACACTTAGCTCCTATAGAGGAAGTTCGCCATATTCATGATCTCAGCTTGTGGGAGGATCTCAAATACTGACAAGCTCATTGTTCAGCGTATTGACAGTGGTTCCCCGGGAAGCACTTATTGAATTATCTTTGGAACAGCAAGATAAGGCTATGACGTTATTTTAAAAGTATTGAGATATATTCACACATGACAATCATGATTTGGGGTGCGCTCAAGGGTGGTACATTGATAGGTACGGGGGGATTACCATCCCATTTGATTGTGACCTTTTAAATAATCAAAAGCAGTGGAAGAGTTTGTTTCTGAAGAGGTGGATAAACTTACCTTGCAAGGGATGCTAGAGCCAGTAAACAGTCTGGGGCATCACCAGTGCTCATTGTAAAGAAAAAGATGTCTTGAATCAAGTGGTTATTGACTATTGCAAACTCAATAATGTAAAAAAGAAGGATTTCTACCCTCTTCTGTGGGTTGACAACACGTTGGATTGATTGGGTGGGGAAAATTATTTTTCCACCATGGATTTGATCTTGGGGTACTGGAAGATTGAATTGCCATCAGCAGAACAGGATATATGCGCTATCATTACTTTGAGAGTTTTTCCCAGCTGACTCGCATGCCACAATGGCTGTGCAACGCCCTGCTATGTTCCAGCGTGCCATGGATACGATTTTAGGTGATTTGAAGCTATCCTGCGTCTTAGTTTACCTCAATGATATCAATGTGTTCTTGCGGACGTTTACAGAGCACCTTGCCCACTTGGAACAAGTGTTTCACTGACTCTCTAATGCTAATATCAAAATCAAGTCTCATAAGTGTCACTTTTTTAAAGAACAATTAGAATACCTTGGGTTCATAGTGGATTCAAGAGGTCTTGAACTGCAGCCAACAAAGGATGAAGTGATAAGCAAGATGACCCGCCCAGGTAATAAACGGGACATTCAAGTGTTTCTGGTGATGGTCGGGTAATACTGCCAGTTCATTCCCAATTTCAGTTTCATTGGGGCCCCGCTTTATGAGTTGTTAAAGAAAAATGCTTTTTTCAAATGGACAGAACGATTCCAGAACGCCTTTGATGTGTTGTGAACCATGGTAGCAAGCGCACCCATTTTGCAATATCCCAACTTTGACAAACAGTTCATAGTACAAACGGATACATCCCTCTCTTCTATAGGGGCAGTATTATCACCGAAGGATGATGATGGCGTGGAGCATCCTGACACTTTGTAGTCAAAGCTTGAACTGTCACAAACGAAACTACACCTTGACCAATCAGGAGTGTTTAGTGGTGATCTACACTTACAAACAGTTTTGGGTATATCTACATGAGGTAAGATTCCAGTAGTGATGGACCACGCTTCCTTGTGTTGGCTGCAGAATCTGCGTGAACTGGAAGGACGGCTCACAAATTGGCACTGAAGCTCCAGGTGTACAATTTTGAGATTATAAACCATCCAGTAGCAAAACATCAAATTGTGGATTGTCTTTCCCAGATGCCAACGGTCACTATCACAGCAGATTTAGCTGACAATGTACGAGAAGATGGTGGCAAATAAATATCAGGATGAGCCGCTGCAGGTGATCAAGGTAGCAGATGGGCTCAAGGAGGATACTTTTCTATGTAAGGGGGAACTATATAAGCAGATCGGAGACTCAATACTGAGTTTCCCTAAATCTCCAGCTAGATCTGCGATTATTATCGATGCTCATTGGGCTGTAGAAATGGAGGATTGTGAAAAATGCTGGAGTTTTACGACCCCTTTACTACTGGGAGAGCATGCATTATGATGTATTGAAATGGTTAGTTGTTGCCATCAGTGTCAAGTGGAAAAGCCATTCCACAAGAAGACCACATACCAGCTGGTTAAGACCCAGTTTACCTGGCACACCGTTTCCATTGATATAGTGTAACCTCTGCCAACTAGCGCAATAGATCCAAGTATATAATCATCACCATTGATCATTTAACTCGATGGGTGGAGGCCAAGGCCATTAATGACTTGGGCGCGTAACCACCGCCAAGTTTATTATTGAGTGTGTTATACAGTGACACAGCTGCCCACAGTTCATTATGATGGATAACGGAACCAGTTTCACTTTGCACATCCTGCTGAAGCTTAACGAGTTGATGGCAATCTGTGGGGTTTTGACCACCCCCTATCATCTGAAATCAAATGGAATAGTGGAGAGGGTCAACGGAACCCTAGTGAGCATACTCCATAAATTGGTAAAGGACCAACCCTCAGAATGGAGTACCCTTCTACCTAAAGCTGTGTTTGCATATAATATCAGCTATCATTTGTCCACTGGTAAGAGCGCTTTCCAACTGCTGTATGGTAAACATTTGGCTCTGCCCGCCTTGCTTTGCTCGTGTGTAGAGGACACTGGTGGTGTGGACCCTAAGAAATATTTGAAAGCTTTTAAGGATACATAATCAAGCTGCAAACGGAAACCTACTCTACCAGTTTGGCCAAGAAGATTCGCGATCAAGCAGCTGATCAGAAGAGATGGAGCAGACTTCCAATGTTCACTGTAAGGACTCTTTTTATTCAATGACCGGCATGGATTTGGGCGGAAAACAAGCTCTCCAACATCTGGGCTGGGCCGTTTGAGAGAATTGAGAAGACCAGCATGGATGTTTAAACTATTAAGGAACCAGTGGGGGGTTGGATTATCAACTGAGTTCACACAAAGTTCATTTAATCATATAAACAGTAAGAGCTTATCATCTAGTCATGGGGGGGGTAATGTCAGGAAGTTGATATGACTGGACAATATGCTACCCATATTGGTGGACTGGAGGGGGAATCAAGATGAGTCTTGAGATTGATGGAAAAGGTATAGGAATAATAATTGGTCAAAATGTCGACCATTTGGCAAATTGAGAAGAATTACGCCAAGATTTAATATAAATGAGAGTTTCTAGAAAAGGGAAGATGAATAGAAGACTACCAATCCAAGGATGCATCCAGCTTGGGGAACTGTGATATAAAGAGTCATGCGGAGGATTGAAATAGAGTTTTTTTTCCCATGATTAGGTGGGTGCAGATAAGTCTGCGATTAGTATACATTAATATAGCCAAATTAAGGGATAATTGCTCCATATATAGTTTATCGAGTTTTATATAAGTTGGCAATCTTCATATTGTCTGATTTGGTTGCTCAGTGGCTAATATCCTGTGCAAACTGACTTGGCGGAATCTAGCCTATATGCCGAGAATTAACACTACCCTAATGGTCTTTAGTGACATCTTCACCCCTGCACTTCATTTCTAAATATACTCTTCTGATTTTTCTGCCTCATATGCTTCCTCATCCTCTTCATCTTCCTTTACCACAAGTTTAATTAAATCTGTAATTGGTAATAACTGGAAGGAGGAAATACCCTGGGAGTTTGCTTGCAAGATTAAGTTGTCTTATTGTATCCAAATTAAGAGAGAAATGAAAGGAGCCTCTCTAAACAGTGTTACTGGGGTGAGCACTTAAATGTGAGCAAATGAATGGGAGTAACTTGGTAGATGATGAGCTGGTAGGAAGCTCTTATTAAGGTTTTCCACATCATATGCGACAGAGAAGTTTGAAGTGAGCTAACTAGTTTTAGTGGTTAACTATATGTACCCAAACATTAATGCTTGAAAACACAACGTTACCAGAAAATTGAATGGTTGGGTAATTTTGTAAGGATGAGTGCGTGCCAAGAGAAAATAAGCCTTTGGATGTTGGTGATTCAGTAGCCACTAAAGCTGGAAAAAACTTCTCAGCTGCGCCTCATCAGAGTTAGGAGAGTGGGAGGGGAGGACTTTTTGTCATTCTAGGCTTGCTGTTTCCAATCATCTAGGTTAAGTTAGCACCTAAGAGTTCCTCTATCATTAAGCATTAATTGTGACCCTAATTTGGCGTTAAAGTTGGAAAAATAGAAATCGCGGATTTATAAAATTCTCTATAGATACAATAGGAAAGAATAAAATCTCAAGGCAATATTTATTGTAGAATGATAGAAAAAATAATCCTACACCCTACCGTAAGTAGGATGCTGTGTTTTAGTCTGGGATGAGAGGGAGGAAGGTTGCTAAGTTAAACTACAATTGTAGGGGTTGATTTCTAAACTTTGAATATGAAATTAATGATTTTGATTAAAGATTTTGACTTTGAACAATAAGTTGACATCCTTGGATCTTTTATGATTTGTTTTCCATATATGAATGTCTAATCTGTTTTTTTTATTTTGAAAGGGGGTGTCAGGTTGAACCTGTTTTGGCCTTTTCTTGCTGACTTTGTGCTCAAATTTGCCTTATTACATAAATTTTTCCCTTTATGTTAGCTCCTGTTGAACTACCTGTTGGCGAAGAGGTATATGCCCTGGTTATTAGGCTTTTGAAACTTTTTAACCATTAAGAGAGTTTTCTGGTATTTAACAGATAGTATTCTGTAGATTTAACAACTAGGGAGAGATTAAGATGAGGTAAGAGAGAGGAGCATGGGAGTTATGGTAGGGTGGCGGCTACCCATCTCTTGTCTAGGATATTCCGTAGGTCAGAGATTTGAGTAAGGGGCCGGTCCTTGAGATTTGAACCCTTCTTAATGTATAAGAGATGCATACCCCTGTTTATCTTAAAGCTGGAGCCAAGGGCCCAACAGTATTATTGATCTTGATAAAGGTGTGCATATTTTTCCTTATTTAGTGCCTCCAAGGTGAAGGTGTGGTTGATAGGATAACCAACAAAATAGGACAGCACACCCTCGTGATATTTGCTATTGCTTGTGTAGAGCCTCAATCTTCATCATTATATCACTTCTCCATGGGTTGCCATCATTATTAGCACAAGAGATAGTGGATCTAAGGGTCCAGGTGGCTCTTCAGATCCTTCAGAATCTCATGTCACTCTAAGCCCTTAAGGACACTGTTGAGATTTTTATATGACTGGACAATAAGCCTTAAATAGCTGCGGCGGAATAGGGTAATGTTGTCTGAAACTGAGTAATAGCATATATTGGTGAGATCGCCATGAAACAAAGTGATACCAAGTTCAGGAAGGATAATTATTGGATTACCTCCAAATATGGTGATAGGGCAATATTGACTCAATGAATATATGAAGAGCGCCTTAAACTAAGGCGATAGTGAAGTTAAGAATAATAACCCAGATGGGACCTCACAGTTACAATAAACTAAAGAGAATATGGCAGTAATTACTAGTCTAAGCAAAAGGATCAGTATCAACCAAAGTTGCTGATCTATAAGCGAGATGAGAAACATTTGAAGTAGGACTGTGAGTAAAAAGTAAAGAGCGGAGCAGAAGAAATCTGTAAGTATTAAATTAAATAAAGTAGTGTGGTCGGAGCTATGGCTTCATATTTTATTAAATACTTTAAGTTTTTTTGAGGATCAACAATCCCCACATCATCCGTCAATTGCTCAGTGGGAACTGATCCTGTTCAACCCTTACGGCGTATCCCAATGATGTAATTAAAATCATAACAGACCCTGAGATCAATCAGAACCACCAACCCTGCGGGACCTCAAGGTCATGGGCCTTTCAGGCCTGTGAGTCCTTTGTGGCCATTTAGGCCGATGAGCTCCCTATACTATGGATATTTCTTGTAATCGTCATTTTAATCCTTTGATCAATGTCTCCACCTGAATCAATCTTTTGCACTAAGGCTCATTAAGAGTCTGGTTCATCTGGCAGAGTTAGAAGAGTTTTATTACACATGTATGTGTACCTTGGTCATGATGTGTTATAGATGTTGAGTTATCTGAATGCCTTGAAGGCTGTAATTCTAAATCTGATAAAGTGATATTTTAAAAGCGGTGTTAATTAGTCGTCAATCATTCAAGATTAGTTCATGAATATTTTAAACAAAGGCTGATGTGGCTTCATGGGAAACTAGAAAGTCAAAGTTGAGGTTTTGCAAAAGTCCTAACTGACGTATCACCTCCTAATGATACAGTCCTACTAACTTACGATGTGATATAGGCTGGATGTACAAAAAGGCGAGTTCAGGCTCCTACACTGTTTCAAAATGTTAGTAGCCAGGCTGGATGAGCTAAAGCCTACTCATGTAAGAGGTACTTCTGTGGCGCATAAAAAAGGATCAGCCCTCAATCAATTATATCACATCTATTAACTTCTTAATGGTACCAGCAATAATGTTGAACTGAAGATAGAATTGGAAAGATTTGGTATAGGCAAACTGAAAACAAAGGTGGCATAGACTTTAATTTAATCTTTTCTTGTGGTACTATATATTTAGATGTACTATTCCTTCTGGTAATACTATGCACACCATTGGAGAGGGTAGACTCATTGCTATTGTTTCCACTATGTAATCAACGTTTTCCCTATAACAACTTAAGTCTCCCTGTAATGAGCACCAATTTTAGCTTCACTGGTATATTGGAACAAAAGATTTGATTTTTGGCCGCCCAGAAATGTTCTTTTGCTTTTCTAACTTTCTTTGGGAAGTTTCTTAGGGGCAGAATGGCTCCTGAAATGCAATGGCTAACCACCTTTGCGTTCATAGGACCCACAATTGGAAACTATATGTGATCATGAATGCTATTTGTTATTGTTAAAACTTTTAAGCAATGTAAATTATATGTTAAATAGAAACAAAGGTTAGAATTAATAGCTTTTTATTAGTCAAAAATCTATTGTAGGAATCCAGCTTTTTTGTTCTTGCTGGTGCTAACGCCGCTGGATCCCACAAAAGATTTGATAATCTTAATAAATTTAAACTAATAAAAACTTGGGCTTTTCTTTCTCGTAACAATCACTTTAGTTACTACAATTCGATTTGAACAGCAAATTTGGATAATCACACACAGGAAAGATGGGCGACTTTAATAACAAAAATAATACAACATGGGCGAGCATCGCGGCAAGCGGTGCGCTTAATGGTACAACTAAGGGCAAGAAACGCCCTGGAGGGGGACCAGGAACCCAATCTGTAAAGAAATCGCAAACTCAGACACCATCTGGGTTTATGGTATTTTAGTGTAAAGCACATGCAATACATGTACATTCAATTCAACCAATTTTTGTCAAAGGTGGAACACGGGATCAGACTCTTCCTTGGGGATGAGTCACCAACCCTGCAGGAGAAAACATGTGAGGCAAAGCCCTCACTTTTCCCTCATGCGGTGTATGTAGCCACCAACAACATGGGATGTGGCTGGATTGATATTGGTTTTGAAACAGCCGATGAAGCCAATGCCGCAGCAAAAATCTGCATAGAAATTGCCCTCCCTGAGGGCAAAAAAATTGTGCGCACCGCGCGCACCAGATGGAACAAAGCAAAAACTTTGTTCATCTCCTTTGACTCGCTCCCCACCAAACTTCCTCGTAAGGTAATTAAGGAGGAGCTCCGCAAAGGTCTTGTGGCCTATGGAGAAATCCAACAACTTGAATTACAGCGATTTTGCTTAATGCCCAACATGTGCACGGGCAAAGCTATTGCTGTAATCAACCCCTTCCCAGAAGTGGAAGAGGATTTATCCAGAATTCCCCACATGGCAGAAATTCACTTTGCAGATGGGGGCCAGTCAGCTGCATTCTGAGTTACACCGGAACGTGCACCACCCATTTGCAACCACTGTGACTCACTGGGCCACAAGGAACATGCATGCCCTGTAAAAGAGGGCTTAATGGAAAATGATTTTTGTGAAGAAGCTTTGGACAAAGATAATGAAAACTTCGCCAAAATGACTGATGGCCACCACCCATTCCGCTGGGGTGAAGATGGACTATACTCCATCGTGGACCCAGTTACAAGTAAACAGCGTTAAGCAGCACAAAAAGCCCGCAAGAGAGCAGCGGCTGAAGCGGCGGCACACGCGGAATCCGCCATTAACCACGGACAAATTCAGGAGGATATTTCAGATATTCACTGAACCAACCAAACAGAACAATATGCCCAGGTCGAAAATTTTCACAGTAACCAGACTGAGCCACAAAGCGTCATCAGTCATGCACATACTGAGGAACAATGCAACCGCAATTTGGGTGAAAATGAGGTGCACAATGAAACAAAGTTGAACCTCAAAAATATAAAATTCAATCAACAACCCGCATCAAATCAACATGAGACCTGTGCAGGAAAAGTTGATGCAAATGCAAAAAACTGCAATTCCCTGAATCATTGGGTCAGATCAAGGGAACCAACAATGGCAGTGAAAGAGTTGGAGTACAGACGTGGAGCATGGCCAAAATGAGCCGTGGTGGGATAGGACCAGAGGGTCCTCCCAACCACTCCTGAGGCGCCACGGGCACCTCAGTATCAATAGGGACATTAAATTTCGCGGGAGCCAGGGCTCATATGTCCCAAGCCAAAAAGCTGGCATTCCTTCAAAAATCTCTTGTAGACATCTTGGCCATTCAAGAAACCCACTGCCTACAAGGGAAGAAGAATCCTGGTCAACCAGGGTCGCACCATCACAATCAGTATTGACATCTCACTGTGGGGTGATAGTCCAAAACTACAAAAAATGTAAAATTACAAATTCATCATCACACTTGCACAGTCGAGTCCTGGTAGCAACAATCACATGCCAAGATGAAATAATTTCATTAGCATGTATCTATGCACCGTGCACTGCAACTAAGAGAAAAAAAAAATTTTGAAAAAATTTCTACCCTCACCCTCCCACCAGATATTATCATGTTAAGCGATTTCACCTGCTGGGATAACCCCAATACAGATTGATGGCCTAATCCCAGGGGATACCCACCTGGACACATTGAATATTGCACAATGAAGGCATCTCTTGACTTACAGGATGCTCTTCCTCCCAATTCACTAATCCTTCCCCATATGACAAGACCCAACATACGTGAGGGACTGCTCATATCAATGAGTCGTATTGACCACATCCTCATCCCACAATCCCACCACTCAAGAATCTCTAAATTTACAACAAAAAAGATCAATTTTTCTAATCACCGATTAGTTATGGTGCAGTTAGCGCCAACCCAATCCCACACACAGGTGTCGCCTTGGAGAAAGCTTCACCCAGAAAATATAAGATTGCCTGAGATATCTGACTGGGTTGAAAACAAGGCTACAAACCCAGAATTCACAGCCCCATTCACTTCAGATCCCATCGGAACATGGGAAAATTCAAAAAAGATTTAATCAACAAAACCCAACATATTGCATCACGCAAGTACACCGCAGACACAGCCACAATCAAGCGTACCTTGGCAGAACTAGACCACCTGGAAATAAATACTCCAAGATCTGGCTATAGCCCTAATTGGGGACGCAAATGGGCAGAAATTTCTACCCGACTTAACAATCTCATCTTTGAACACCAACACAGAATCAAAGTATTGAACAAAGGTAAGTTCATAAAAGAAGGCGAAACCTGTTCAACATACTTTTTCCGCCAATTCCACTCCCGCGGAAACCAGCCCACGTGCACACAGGTCTGCAAGACCAACAGCACTGTGGCACCTGACCCTGAGGAGGTCAAGGCGGAAGTACACTGCTATTACACCAAATTATATCACGATATGCCAACAGATCCACAAAAATTAAAGAATCTATTCAAACTGCCAAGATACAAAGTACACCACCAAATCACAAAATACTATCCCTTATCACACGGGAGGAGCTTTGGAAAACAATTCGCGGTGCACCACATAGGAAATGCCCAGGGCCTGATGGGATACCCTACGAATTTTACAAAAAAAATTTTTAACAAATCGCCCCCCTCCTATTGGCGTCAATGAACCAGAGTTTGTTGGAAACACGCCTATTACCAGGAGGGCATGAATCCTACGTTATAACCTTGTATAAAAAGGGTGACAAGTTGGACCTGGCCAACTGGCGCCCAATTGCACTCTTCAACACTGACACAAAAATTCTAACAAAAATTCTAACAAAAATTCTAGCAGCTAGATTAGGCGCAATTGCATCTGATGTCCTATCACCCAACCAGTTTGGGTTTATACCAGGGCGTTCAATATGGAACAACATTCACCCTGTTGCAAATATTTGCCAATCCAAAGCAACTGGTGCCCTGGTCTTCTTGGATCAGGAAAAGGCGTATGACCGTGTTAGCTGGCCATACCTAAAAGAATGTCTACATGCCTTCAAACTCCCACTAAGATTCATAAAATGGGCGATGCTCCTAACAGAATCTGCAACCATGGCTGTATGCTGCCCTGGTTTCCTAACAAACAAGATTAAACCACACAGAGGGCTCAAACAAGGGGATCCCCTCAGCCCACTGCTATACAATTTCAGCTTTGACCCTCTCCTCCGAGTAACTGACTCACATCTCATGGGGATAAACGCACAAGGACAACCAACAGTCAAGATACTGGCCTTTGCAGATGACTGCGTAGCAGGTATAGCAAACAATGAAGATGCCCAACAGCTGGAACACACTCTAGAGGAATATTCCAAGGTGAGCAATGCATCGCTCAACAAAAGGAAGACAGAAATCATCCTCTTAGGCAAATACACAAACAATTGGGCCACAACATCAGAACCTCACACCAACACTCGAAGAAAAAGCCCAATTATTTTACCCTTTACAACACCTCTCACCACCACACCTGTCCAACATCATGGAATCTGGCTAGAATCAGGGGATATGCTAATGAGACAATGAAAAGTAACCTGTTACAACGGGTATCCAAACGCGTCGCCTCCCTCAAGGGAAGAACCCCAGGACTAACAGGACGAGTTACAGTTGCTAACTCGCTCATCCTCCCAATACTGTGGTACCAGGCCCATGCGATAGCCTTCTCACCTACCTTTATAACCTCAATTTGCGCGCTTATCCAGGGATGGCTGTGGCCTGGCTCTCACCCTCCTATACGGATGGAAACACTATTTGGCCCACGCTCAAGCGGAGGCATGGGACTAATAGATTTTGAGAGCCATGCCAATCACATCCTAGGTACCTGGATATAGGAAATTCTTGCTCCAGACCTCCCGCAACAACATTGGTCCAGAGCAGCAAGGACTAACTTTGCACAGGCGCTCAAACAAACTAACCCACATAGTCCACCCAGACTACTTTCATACTTTGCCAAGCAACCTACTGCAACGGGTCCACATGGAACCTCCCCTCATTTCAAACATATCCTCCGAACTATCCGCCGTATGGGATGCACCATAGAGAACATGGGTACTATGCAGGGAAGGGGACGACTCAGCCCCCAATTCAAATTAAATAACCCAGAAAACCACCCCCAGAGGGATATGCTCGCAACAACCCCCAAGCATAGCTAGGATAGAATACCTAGATATGCTGGACATTCCCTATGATTTAACCACACAGAAAGCAATGTGGAAAATGACACACCACCCACTACTACAACCAAGGATAAGAGCAAACGCCTGGCGCTGTTTAAGAAGGACCTATAGGACGGCGGACCACTCAAACTCCCTCCACAAAACATGTGCAGTATGTGGAGGGGAGGGATCCCTACATCACCGCCTAGAAACATGCCCCCCAACCAAAGCTATATGGCAGGAAGTCGTACGCCTGCTCAAGATTCAAAACAAACAGGAATTCTCGATATCAAAGAGTATCTTCGCACTCCAGATCGAGTCACCAATCCCATCTACACTCCGCTCCCTAATAATACCCATTGCAATGTGGACAATACACACAATTGCATTAGATGCGTTCAAGGGCAATGTCCCAACCATTCATGGGATTATTAACAGATTCCATGTCCACTTACTAGAGCACTCCATAAGTCTGGCTCTATGGATATATGAGACCAAGACAAAAAGCGCTCATAGAATCATGGTTCCCACTCTGGTTCCTCCACACAGACCCTTTCCTTCACACCTGCTCCATAGCAGGGGAAACCCTCTCAGAGTAGTGCACCAACCCCCCATACTTGGAAGTCCCGCTGGCAACAGGGGTAACTTGAGTACCCTGGGGTGCCCAATTTTTATATCTCTTATTTATTCTCTTAGTTTCACATATATTCGGTAATGTCTGTCCCCTGGTCAGCTTACCTCGGTTAAATAAAGTAAACTAATAAAAACTTGGTTATTAAAAGTTTTTTTATTAACATGGGATATAAAAAGAAGAAAAGCTCCCTCTTGATATTTAACCATTCAGTATTTAAAGTATTTCTAGGGTTGAGATGAATTTGAGGATATATTTGGAATAGCTTAGCCTAGTCCAAATTGGGATTATGGGGGAACAGCATATTAGAACATGGGATACTCGCTTCATGGTAGAAAATGATGGAAGGGGAATTATAATTAGTCAAAATGTACCTGTGAGGTAACAATTTTGTGAACTTCAGCCAATCCCTGTTTGAGAAATTATTTTCACCCTGGGGAGCCCCACCAAGCCTATAAAAGGGGGGTCCCAAGTAGGTGCCCTAAATTAATTTGTTGTGGTTGGGGAGTGCCTTCCGATGGTCATCCCAAGGTCCATCACATAGTTGGAGTAATATGACCATTTGATTATAAGTTTACTGCATGTGCAGGATTAAAAAAATGGTGTTACCCCAATTTGCAGGGTTCCACCGAGAATTGAGCAAGATCTTTTGGTAGATTATTTCATTATTTGTATTTAAATCACATTTAGGTTCATCATAAACTTATGAATAGCTGACGGTTCCCCATTTTGGCTGAATTCAACCTAAAACATTTTCCTCTGCAGCTGAGAGGGCAAATGTCCGACATCGCCCCCCTCAAGAATGTTGGGGGGGAGAGAGAATAAGTTCAGAGGAACTAGCCATGTACGCAATTGATATTAATACCTGTAGCTAAAGATTTGATAGAGTACTAGTTTCCTCTTTTGTAAGTGATTTGAAGGGACCCTCACATATTGATCCAAGCTTATTGCTTATAGGAGTGATACAGTTATGGTAGTATAATACTGTGTCAGATACTTGGAATGTAGGTAGGGGGTTTTGAGCTCATTGGCCGCCTGCCCTTCTTTAGTCAGCATTTTTGCTAAATTAGTCATTGCCTTAGATTGAAGTTGGATGATACGCTAAGCCAATCTTTGCATGACATTTTAGGTTCCTCAACCCTAGAGGAAATGAAATCTTTGACTAAGAGGACAGGTATCCCTGGTTCCCGCCCATACAAGACATGGAATGGAGACACTTTCAGGATCTGGTGGTAGCTAATCCGATATGCCATAAGAGAACTTGACAAGAATTGATCCCAATGAAGAGGATCAGAAGAGGCCATTTTGTTTAGAATGTATACCAAGGTACCATTTGCTCTCTCCACAGTCCCGTTGGTAGATGGATTGTATGGAGCCGAGAAAGGTTGTTGGGCTCCCATAGAAGTTGCCAGGATTTTGACTACTCTGAAAGTAAAGTTTTTTCCACTATCGCAGAGTAGTACTTGGGGACAGCCATATCAAGAGAAAAAAATTCTGATGTAAAAAGGTGGCTGTGGCCTTGGCCGTTTGAGCAATGAGAGCTACAGCTTCCACCCACTTAGTGAAATGGTCAATGGCTACCAGGATAAATCGGTTGCCACTAGTAGTCTGAAGGAGGTGACCTACTACATCCAGACTAATGGTATGGAAAGGTTGTTGGGGGGTAGTGGGTTGATACTAATATCTAGTCTTGAAGATAGACTTCTTCTTGCAAGTAAGGCAGGCTTCCAAGACAACAACTATAAATTCCATCATTCTATCCCAATAAATTAATCCTTAATCAACTCATAAGGTTTCTTAACCCTTCCATGACCTAGAGTGGAGTGGGCTTCTAGAACAGCAGGTATACGCTCCAAAGGCCAAAGGTAAGGCAGCAATTTAGTTCCCACCTTCTTATACAACTTTCCTTTCTATACTTTGGTGTTACAGGAGTGTCAGGATAACATTTTCTGTATAGGCTCATCCTCATCTTCCCAGTCATTGGGGGCCATTAAGAGGTCATGTAGCCTCTCCGCCTCACTATTATCTAACTTGAAGGACTGGTAACTGAGTCAACCCGCCAACATTCATGTGACGGGTTCCAGCATGGTATTTGATCTTCATGTCATAAGGATGGAATTTTAGAGCCCAGCGAGCTAACCGGCCAGTAGGATCTTTCATGTTCTGTAACTATTTTAGGGATGCTTGGTCAGTAACCACAGTGAAGGTAGTTTCATACAGGAAAGAACGGTAGTGCTTTACAGCTAATAGAACTTCCTGGCACTCATTCTCCGTTACATTGTAGTTGCTTTCAGCTTTTGACAGCATATTACTAAAATAGAATACGGGATGATCCACACCGTTTTCATCTAATTGGGCTAATATGGCTCCAATGGCATAGTCTGAAGCGTCAGTATATAAGATGAAGGGCTTATTATAATCTGAGTGCCATAGGATAGGGCGTTGTTGCAGCAGTTGCTTCAGCGTCTCAAAAGCAGCCTTTTGTTCTGCACCCCTCTGAAAAGCAGTGTTCTTGGTTAATAGGCGGACAAGAGGCACACTGAGTTGGGAAAACTTAGGGATAAATTGATTGTAATATCTCATCATCCATAGAAATACCTGAAAATCCCTTAAATTTTTAGAAGGAGGCGTTTTTGAGATTGCTTCAACTTTATCTTAGATTGGTTGAATTCCCTTTTGAGAAATAAAATGGCTGAGTGTTAAGAGAGAGTCTGTAACTCTCTCGTTCCCAGCAAGGTGATGTGGGATGCAAACACACATTGCTAGGGAACTAGCCATTAAGAAAAAGGGCAAGAAGACACCTCAAACGGTGCCTGTGCAAAAGGTACCCCAGGCAAGGGTGTAGAGCGCAACATATAGTACCAGGTAAGTGAGGAACATAGCAGCTTGAGTGGACCCCAGAGGGGAGTCCATAATCAAGTGTAACTTGGCGTCAGGGGGCTTGGGTGCCTCGATCTGGAGGGGACCTGGGCGGCCCAAGAGAGCACCTGGGATTTTGGTAAATTGTGATAGAAGGTAGTGGCCCACATAGTTGGAGATCGCCCCAAAGAGGTCCACCACCAAGTTAGCCCAAGAAACCATAAGTAAAACGTAAAAAATGGGTATTTTTATGCAAGAAAGTCGACCAACAAGGAATGTTAGTCACAAAATCATATTTAAAGTGGGCCAGGGAATTCAGGTTCTGCAGAAGTGTTCCCAAGCCTTGACGCTCCAATAAACAGATGCTTCCATCCATTTTAGTAAAATACACTGAAAGTGCCTTCACTTGAGTAATCAATTGAAGCCATATTTTACCTGAACTTAAAATTTCATAACTTGAACGGGATTCTAACCCTTGCTCTCCAATTAACCAAATCAAACCGTCTTCATTTGTAATGTAAGTTGCTCATTTTAGTGCCTGGGCAGAGATAAGATGCTGGGCGTTTTGCACCCCATTAGTATCAACCTGGGCATGCTTGGCTTGCACCCAGCGTTGATCTAAGGTGTGTTTCAGGTCAGGAAGATCCTGAAGTTTCACCTTCTGGGCCTCCTGTCGCCCAGCCTTATCCTTAGCATCAGTTCCCACTAAAAGTCATCCAACCATGATATTACCCTCTCCTCCTTCTTGGGCTCCACCCCCCTCCAGGGGCGTTTGATAAGGAGAAGTTCTTATGTGCTGGTGGCAACTTCATAGTGGCAACGGTTGGCTTAGGCTGAGATCCTGCAGCCCAGGGAAATGATTATGAAATGATTTGATCAGGTCTTGGGCATGTACACAATCCTGGGCCAGCACCCAACTGTTCTCTGCTGCGTCAAACCCTTTCCAGGCTACCAGGTACTCAAGGCGTCGCTTAACCCGGTGGGAGGCTACTATTTCCTCCACTTCCCATTCTGCTGCCCATCCACAAGATAAGCTTTGGGAGTCACAGGTGGAGGGCCCTCAAACAATGTTAATTTGCTTTCATGAAAGACAGAGAAGATCCAAAACGTGGATGGAAGATTCAACCGGTATGAGGCATGACCAACCTTTCTAAATACATTGTAAGGACCAATCCTCTTTGACCCAGCTTTTTGCATGGCTGCTTAATAGGGATGTTGCGAGCATCAAGCATCACGAGATCCCCTTCCTTGTATGCTGGACCCACTCGGCGCTTTCCATCAGCATTCTCCTTATAAATCAGCATAGCCGCCTCCAAACTTGTGGACACCCCCTGATGGACCTTCTTGAACGTCTTAGCAAAGTCCAGTACCGCTTCCACTTTGGAACCACAGCTGGGATCCATGTTAAAATCAGTGTTAAAGCCATGGTTAGCATAAAAGGGTGAACAACTGATTGATGAATGCAAAGTGTTGTTGTAGCTAAACTGGGTCATGGGAAGGTGAGGAACCCAATCTGAATGATCTGCGGTGGTGTAACAACGCAGAAATTGTTTCAAGCACTGGTTCACTCGCTCAGTCTGCCCATCTGATTGGGGGTGATAGGCAGTTGAATGGCAGGGGCGAATCTGAAGAGTTTTACACAGCTCATCCTAAAAAATGGAGGTAAACTGGGGTCCCCAGTCACTAATGATTTCTTGAGGAACCCTATGAAGCGCAAATACATGGGCGACGAAAAGCCTGGCCATTTCAGCAGCAGTTATGGTTGTTCTGCAAGGAATAAAGTGGGCGAACTTTGTAAAGCGGTCCACCACCACGATTATTGCATCATACTCATTTGAAACTGGTAACTCCACAATGAAATCCACTGATAGGGAAGTCCAGGGCCCTTCAGCCTTTTGGACTGGTATTAACAACCCTGCCAAAGGTTGCCAATTGGGTTTCATTTGATTGCAGATCAAGCACTTTTTACAGTACCGTCCTACCTGAACTGGCAAGCCCTTCCAATTGTAAGTGCGTCGTATCAACTCCAAGGTCTTTGCTTTCCCAGGATGACTAAAAGTGATTCCGTCATGATGGTCCTGGATGGTCTCCAAGCGCAGTGGTCCAGCAGGAACCCATAGGCGCCCCTGAAACCACACCATCTCATCCTTCATATGATACCCCCTGGATAAGTCCTCCTGATTCAGAGCGCTCTTAGCGAGAACAACAGCATATTTAGCTAATAACGACTGAGAAAGGACTACCTTTCTGAACATACTTTATTCTGCTGCATTTTCTAGAGGCATGAGCGCTGGTGTATGTACCCTGGACTTAGGAAGTTGAGACAGAATCATACTCGGTGGAATCATCAACCAGGTGTTGTGAATTTCTGCCTCCTTTGGATTGGGAGCCAAAGCAGGGTTGCGGCTCAAAGCATCCGCCAAACCATTCTCCTTGCCCTTGGTAAACTCATAGGAAAATGTAAATAGGGCAAGGGTCTCATGCCAACGGGTCTGACGTGGTGTTAGAACATGTGGAGCACGGTAGTACAACAAGGCTCGGTAGTCTGTGTGAACCCAGAATGGTTGGGAAGAGCCATGTAAATGGTGACGCCAATAAATCAGCGCCTCCAACACTGCTAATAACTCCTTGTCATATACAGCGTAGTTTAACTCATGCAGAGACATTTTCCTAGAAAAATATCCCACTGAATGCTCAGACCCATCTTTACCCACCTGTAACAAGGCAGCCACAATGGCAAAGTTGGAAGCACCTGAAGACACAATGAACTCCTTGGCAGGGTCAACATGGCGAAGGATGGATGTGGATAACAAGGTGCACTTCACCGCTTGGAAAGCATCCTCCAAAGTGAGGACCACTGAAGCACATTGGCACCGCTGGCCTTATATAAGGGAGCTGACACCTTGAATAGATTGGGTGTGAACTTCTTGAGGAACGTACACGTCCCAAAAAGCTCCTCAGTTCCTTGACAGAGGTGGGGGTAGGCCACTCAGAAATAGCCTTCTCCTTGTCTTGAGTTAACATATGGCCCTGGTCAAAAACGACGTTGCCCAGAAAAGTAACCTGGGACTTGAAGAATTCGCAAGTCTAATCTTGAGAGTAAGGCAAGCGGCCCTGAATCTCTCCACTACTTGTTAACGGTGTACTGCATGTGACTTCTGATCGGGGAAAAGACCAGGATGTCATCCATGTAGGCAACCGCACATACCCCCAACAAGTCCCCCAACGCAGCATCAATGTGGCGTTGAAAGATGGCAGGGGCATTCCTAAGCCCAAAGGGCATAACCAAGAACTAAAAATCCCTTTTCTGGTATGGAATGCGGTTAAACACTCCTGGCCCTTCTCTATTTGGATTTGATTATATGCATTGAGGCAATCCAACTTGGAGAAAACTTTTGCCTTTTCCACATAGCGTGAATCTGGGAATCTAAAGGGATGGGATGGAGGTCGGGTACAGTCAAGTTATTTAAATTTCCATAATCAACATACGGACATAAAGTTCCATCAGCCTTCTCCACAAAGAGAAGTGAGGAGCAAACAGGGGAGGTACGCTGAAAGATGGCACCTTTGGCCAACTGCTCCTTCACCCATACATCTAAAACCTCTTCCTCCCAGACAGTCAATGGGTATATAGGGGAAGAAATACGCACCAGATCCACAGTGAGTTTAAATTCACAATCAAACTCGGAGTGTTCTGGTAGCATACTAGCTGAATCTGCAT
The DNA here is from genome assembly GCA_022478985.1 of Massospora cicadina. Classification (NCBI taxonomy): domain Eukaryota; kingdom Fungi; phylum Entomophthoromycota; class Entomophthoromycetes; order Entomophthorales; family Entomophthoraceae; genus Massospora; species Massospora cicadina. Next base: position 42,765 of record JAKSZP010017190.1, on the reverse strand, counting down.
CAAAAGAAGATGCCAACTCCTACAAACAAAAAAGTCTAAAAAAGTCCCACGGTGGGCTTCAGCAAAGGGGCAAGATATGGACTGGGAACATTGGGCCAATGGTGTAATTTGCTTTGAGCGTTAACCTCAGACAAAGTAACAATCAACTGGTGACCATTTGTCAAAGACAAGGATAAAGTGTTTTCTTTCAAATTCGTTCTGACATCAAACTTCCGCCACCAATGAACACCCAAAATGATGGGAAACAAGAGGTTTCTGATAGCTTGAAACTGGTCAGACAATAGATAAGAGCCTACCTGGAAATTGACTGACTCCATGATGTTCAGTGTGGGGATACCTTGAGAAGCCCCACCTCTAACCATACCACCTGGTTAATAGCTCAACTCAAGGTAGTCAGCAAGGTTTTGGTCAATAAAATTATTTGAGGCACCAGTATCCACCAAAATAGTTGTGCTGAACTTTCCATAAGAGGATGTAAGGGTAGCAGTCAACAAGAAGTATCCAGAATGGGATTTATTTAACGCAGTTGATGCCATCAACTCACCAGAAAATTCTTCCTCTGTCTTGAACAAGCCATCAGGGTATGTTTTGGAATCATAGAAGGTGAGGGATAATGGGCTACTCTTACTACTAAGGCCACATATCCCACCACACCCTCTGCAGGTGCATATACATCTTTATATTTCTGACGAAGTTCCTTTTCAACTTCCTGAGAACCCCTAATCATGGTAGGGGTCAAACGAGGGTTCTCAGGAGTAATCTGATATACTGAAATAGGGTCCTCATCCAGACCATATGAGCAAATAAATGGTTCAGCTTGGGATAAATTGTTCACATTATAAAACGCGTTTTCCAGCTCTAATAAACCCACACTCATTCCATTGGTTCAGTGTGCATTGCTATCCAGGGCCATCACCCCCAAGCCCAGAGCCAATGCCTCAGCATGCACCTCAGAAACATGTTGGGGAGAAAAAATGATAACGGAATCTTTTTTGTTAAATTTAGGGTTGGACCCTCCGATGTTCCCAATTTCTGCCAAGATGGGGAGGAAATCAATGGGAAGCATCTCACGATTCAAGGAAATATCACAAGTTGAGGATGCGATATTTATAGGGATGACCATGGGTGACATCATCGAGGCAGAATCATCTGAAACCTTTACTTCATTCTTGGGGCTAGACCCCTGTACAGTTCCAAATTTAGAAGAAGTAGAAGGATTAGAAGGATAAGATTCCTCATTTCCAGAGGCGCGCACAACTTTTTGGCTTCCGTATTTATATGATTTGATCTGATGACAGCCAAATTACCTGACCCCTTCCAGGTTGGGGTGGAGAAACTACCCCAAAGGGTTTCGACAAGATGATCAAGATTGGAAGAAGGCGACTGCCAGATCAGGGAGTTTTGCATTGATATGTTCAAGGTCAAATGGAGGAACGACGTTTTAACCTCGTCATTTAATGGTAAAGCCTGGGCTTTTTCGCAGATTTCACTCAAGTATACTTTCATCGGCTGACCCACTTGACTCAAAGAAAAGAACTCAAAGAAGGAATGGAGAAATACTTCATCAGGTCGATTCTGCTCCAAGACCTGTTCCAAACCCTCTATTGCTCGCCACAAGAGCAGCTGTGTGCAGAGTACCACAAAAACCCAGTCACCCGCCTCGGGAGATAACTGGGACAACAGATCCACTTCTCACAAAAGCGGATGTGAACTAGAAGAATTATTTTCCCTAATGAGGGTTTTGACTCAAGTGAAGCTAAAGCATGATGAATTTCCGAGTAAATCTTGGGAAAAAGGTGGGGAATCACAACATTAGGATTGCAAAAAGTCTGAGATCACCAGGTATGAGCAGGAAGGGTGGGCAATTCCCAATTGGTAGTTGCAAGAATAACGCTGAGACGCACCAATACAAAACCAAACAAGAAAACAGTGGTGAGCACCATCGTGGCAGTGACAAATGGCCAGAACACCCAATTTACTAATAATGAAAGTCCCACACGGATAATTCTTATGCACGTATAATAAAAAGGTTGGTTGATTAATGTCAAGAGAGTGTCTGTAACTCTCTCATTCCCACCAAGGTGATGTGGGATGCAAACCCACATTGCTAGGGAACTAGCCATTAAGAAAAAGGGCAAGAAGACACCTCAAACGGTGCCTGTGCAAAAGGTACCCCAGGCAAGGGTGTAGAGCGCAACATATAGTACCAGGTAAGTGAGGAACATAACAGCTTGAGTGGACCCCAGAGGGGAGTCCATAATCAAGTGTGATTTGGCGTCAGGGGGCTTGGGTGCCTCGATCTGGAGGGGACCTGGGCGGCCCAAGAGAGCACCTGGGATTTTGGTAAATTGTGATAGAAGGTAGTGGCCCACATAGTTGGAGACCTCCCCAAAGAGGTCCACCACCAAGTTAGCCCAAGAAACCATAAGTAAAACGTAAAAAATGGGTATTTTTATGCAAGAAAGTCGACCAACAAGGAATGTTAGTCACAAAATCATATTTAAAGTGGGCCAGGGAAATTCAGGTTCTGCTGAAGAGTGCCCAAGCCTTGACGCTCCAATAAACAGATGCTTACATTCGTTTTAGTAAAATACACTGAAAGTGCCTTCACTCAAGTAATTGATTGAAGCCATATTTTACCAGAACCTAAAATTTCATAACTTGAACGGGATTCAAACCCTTGCTCTCCAATTAACCAAATCGAACCATCTTCATTTGTAACATAAATCGTTTGTTTTAGTGCCTGGGCTGAGATAAGAGGCTGGGCGTTTTGCACCCCATTAGTATCAACCTAGGCATGCTTGGCTTGCACCCAGCGTTGATCTGAGGTGCTTTTCAGGTCAGGAAGAGCCTGAAGTTTCACCTTCTGGGCCTCCTGTCACCCAGCTTTATCCTTAGCATCAGTTCCCAATATTAAGTCATCCAACCATGACAACAAGGAAATACAGGTTCTTTTGAAAGAAAGTACACTTTGAGGGCTTTAACTTGATATTCAACTTTCATAGTCATTAAAACACCTACTTAAGGTGATCAAGATGCTCGTTAAAATTTTTTAAAAATATGTGATGTCATCAAGGTAGACGATGACGCAACTTAAATTCAAGTCTTGCATGAAGTGGTCCATCGTCCACTGGAAAGTTGCAAGTCCTTGCACAACCCTTGAGGTAATTGAGCTTGTTGGAAGAGACCCTCACTACATGTGTGAGCACAAATCTTATGGTCTTCAGGGAGATATCCATTTGCCAATATCCGCTAGCTAAGACCATGGCAGAAAAGAAATTAGAGCCAGAGATTTGGGCCAAGGCGTCAAAAATATGAGGGAGAGGATATATATCATCTTTTGAGAGATTATTTAACTTGCAGTAGTCCATGACTATCCGATGACTTCCGTTTTTCTTTTTATTATCAAGAGGGTAAAGCCCAAGGGCTTTGTGAAGGAACTTGCAACCCAGCGTCTGGTAACTGCTGAAGCTCTGTCCTCATTTGCTGTTCTTCCACCTTTGATTTGCAGTAAGGTTTTGGCCTAAAAGGATGGGCATCACCCACATTGATGGAGTAACACCAGCCCTTCATGTGGCCATAGTCATTATCTGATTTGGAGAATATATCGCTATATTCGTCAAGGGGAGTGTAAACTTTTTCCAGCTCATCTGGGGTCATCTCATCCGATATATGGACTTTGGGTAAGGTACATACCAGGTTATCTGTTGGGAGGCCCATATCCATCATAGAACCAATGGTGTGAATTTGTTCAATGTTCTCCACAGGAACTAACAAGCCTCTGCCAATCTCCTGGTAATTTTTTTACAACTATGTCCTTTGAGGTGAGGATCCCCAACAGTAAGGTAATGGGCCTCTGGTAAGCTGGGTCAAGAACGCCAGGCAATACCCGAGGCTCCAAGGGACTAACTCCCTCAATACTAACGAGGTGCAATAAACAATGGCGTGGGATTTGAAGCATGACTTTTGTGTCAACCACTCGTTGTTCACCAGGCTTAATCAAGACCTCATCTGCAGCATAAAAAGGAATACCTTCACACACATCTACTAAATCTGGAAATTTCTTTTTTTGCACTCAGAAGTGGTATAAGATAAACGTATAGCTGAGAGGGGGTATTCAACCTTGCAAGAGTATTCATGCTTACTGGATTTTTTATTGGATAAGAATAACGGGACTTCATAGTTGAGTAACGAGAGGTAACCCCGATTCAAGTTGATTATTCCCTCATAAATAATCATAAGTAGAGTTCTGATGAGCATATCATATGCGTTGTTATCTAAAGCCACAGCAGAGGTGATAAAATAAGCTTCCCAACCCAAATGGGAAGGGAAAAATATGCCCCAATAACACTAGTTTTTTTGGGGCCAGCGGTTCCAAATTCTTGCGTGTACTCCAAGTCAGGTGCTATCTTTAACTTCTTGATAAGCTTAGTGTAGATCACGTTGACTGGGGAGCCAGTGTCTGGGATAGCCAGTATTCAGACCTTTTGATTGACCACTTCAACATTAGTGAGCGTTCCTCCAAAGTTAGATGACAAAGCTAAGACCTCCTTGAGCCAGAAGGTGGATGTTAAATTTTTGGCAGTCTCAGGGTATTTATCCATGATGTATTTTATGGGATGCACCCGCTGAAGATGGCGTATCAATCCAGCTAATAATTGGTTACCATCGCTGGCAGTGCCAATAACTCTTGGACGCCCTAGTATTTGGCTGGGGTACGTTTCCTCAGGTATAGTGGTCTCGTCTACTCCTCCAGCGTTCAAATGATCAAGCACTTCTACTTCCGTGGGGGGTCTTGATATTTAGTAACCAATGTCATAGTAACCCCCTCAGATTCCTCCCCAAGGGTATTCTAAACAACGGGCAAGGCCCCAATGGAGGTAGGGGAGACGGTCACAGAAGATTGGGTAGCTTAGGAGCCACATTTATTAGCTTGGCTGGATGTGAAGCAAAAGAAGCTTGAGTGTGCTTGTGCGAGAGTAGGGCACTAGCTACCTTATAGGGCTCAGAATCATAAGAAGTAGTGATATACCTGTTGAGTCTCACTGAGGAGACAGGTTTCACTGAGGAGATAGGTACAGGTATGTTCACCCCCAATTGTTCTACAGGCGAAAACTCATCAATTGTTAAAATTGAAGATTCCACCTTAGTTTCTTTTTTTGTTGCATAGCAATGGAAATCAGCAACGTCTAACAGAGCCTCCTTTATGTCATGGATGTTTTTGAAGTAGCGCTTTACTGAAGTAATATGCTGGGATAGAGAGGGTTGAGAAGTTAACCCAGTCATCATGGCAGTGATAGCATTATCCAGGGTTAACATGTTAGACGGTGATAACCTTTGTGCAGCGAGGTAAAATCTTTCTGCAAAAGCAGCAACTGTTTCGTCCTCATACATGCTTAGCGCATAAAGACCTGCTTATCCCAGTTAAGACTCTGCTGTGAACCAAATTCAGCTAAGAGAGACTTTTTCACCTCTGCCCAGGTTGCAGATTGTCCAGGTATGGGACTATCATTTCTTGTGCTAAACGACTCAATCAAGGGAGGATGTGTTTGACTTTCTGCTTGTCTGATTAGTCTTGCATTAATAATTCATAGACATATAAGAATGAAGCTATTCTCCCTTCACCAGGGGTGAACTTGTCCTTAAGGGGGAGTTTTCAAGGGCGCTGCTAAAACCCCTTTATGGGACAAAGCGCCTGCTAGTTGCTTTTCAAGAGCAACTATTTTTGGTGTATAGGGCTCCCCTGTAGTGAGCACCATTTTGTAGGAAGCCAGCTTTTTTTATGCTCGCTGGTGCTAACGTCGCTGGATCCTACAAAAGATCTGTTAAATTTAATAATTTTAAACTGATAAAAAGCTTTGGTTTTCAGAGTTTTTATTAGTAATTCAGACTATAAAAGAAGGAGTGATCCCTCTCGATATTTGACCATTAGTATTTAAAGTAATTTGAGGGTTGAGGGGTATTTGAGGATATGTTCAGAATAGCTTAGCATAGTCTGAATTAGGAAATATGGGGGAACAGCAAATTAGAACTTGGGAGCTCGCTTCAAGGTAGCGGAATGATGGAAGGGGAATTATAATTGGCCAAAATGTATCCATGAGGTAATTAATTTATGAACTTCAGCCAATCCCCATTCAAGAAATTTCTTTCACCTTGGGGGACCCCCACCAAGCCTATAAAAGGGGGAGTCCCCAAGTAGGTGCTTTAAAGGACTTTGTTGTGGATGGGGGAGTACCTTCCGATGGTCATCCCAAGGTTCATCACATAGTTGGAGTAATCTTACCATTTGAATTTAAGTTTACTGCCCGTGCAGGATTTAGAATGGTGGTACCCCAATTTGTGGGGTTCCACCAAGAATTGACCAGGGTCATTTGGTCGATTATTTCATTATTCTTATTTAAATCCCATTTAGGTTCATCAGAAACTCATAAGTGGCTGATGGTTCCCCATTTTGGCTTAATTTGACCTAAGACATTCTTCTTTTGAAGCCGAAAGGGCAAATGTCTGACATCTATAATATGTATAGGGTTTATGGAACCGCTTGAAGTAGTTAAACGCCATGGCCCACCTTGATCTTGATCCTATTTTATCAACCAATATGAGAATCAAGAAGTTGTCATCCTCTTCCTTCAAATAGAGATAGTTGCAACCACATTCTTCTAGGACTTTCAAATTTGAGGATTTGGGCTTCATGATATAGTTTCACCCTGGTCACCAATTGATAGACTAGTTTTGATCATACCTTTTACTGATCCTTATATCCCCTTAATTTGTTTTTGTCCTATTATGGGTATCAGCTCATTAGGTGGCAGATCAATACTCTTGTAAAGGCTTAATATCAGAGGAGGGCGTTTGAATGATTCACACTCAATATTTGATGGGTTTGGTTAGTTCGCCATTATAAATTTCAACACATACAAAGAGCTTGAATAACTTCAAAGCAACATCTTACTCTTAAGTAAGCCCTATAGAAGCATAATTGGTCCCCCTCACAGTTAGGCTCCCCAGCTCTGATTTTGCTTAAATTTACGCATCATAGTGGCTTTGGTGAATATCAGCATCCCATTTATACTCTTAATATGAGGAAGTGGATACTGTCATCGCAGCCTTGTAAGAAGAGATTTTGGAGAATAGATGGATATTAAGATTCCCACCCATAGCTTCATCTATTGTCTTTTCATAATATATTGATAGAATCTTTTCCCAGGATTCTCCCTGTGCAAGGAGGAAGCATTGTCCTTGTGAGAATATCGAAATACACCATTATCCAGGACTTTATTTCTGAGCTACTCATTTAGCCCATAAGTTCCAAATTAAGGTTCCTTATTACATCATCAGTTGTATTATAAATTCAAGGAATTACTTGAATTACTCAAGTTTGATTAATATCTATTATAATTTTATCCTTGGGATTTTTATCTAATTCTTAGGCCACAATCACATGACTCCATCAATAGTGGCCCAACGATCCCAATATCTTCATCAGCTGTTCATTCTGAAAGCTATAATGTTGGACCTCTAAACCTAGACTATTGGAAGAGCTCCTACTTAAGGTTGTTACCAATTTTTCCTTATGTTACGAAACTATTACCATGTGATAAAGAAGCTCAGCTGACCTTCCAGGCGGGGCATGATGAGGGACAAACCACATGGGAATCAAGAATGACTGATTAATTTGTATTTTATCTGGGGAAGGCCAACCATGGGATAGACAAGTCCATTAAACTCTAATTACAAAACACCAAGAAAAACGAGGGGCACCACAGAGGAGCCCTAGCTACCTCCTGTTGCCAGCTGGACTGCCAGTGGAAGGAAGAGGGGGAGTGACAGTGGATTCCTGGGCCAAAACTGAACACAAATGACGGAAAGGATCCGATGAGCTGAACCAGATGGGGAGCCAGGATGACACCAAACAGCATTGGCGGGATGGCAGGTGGCCAAACAGCCACGCTTGAAAGTAATCCATTTGGTGGGAATGGAAGCGACGCACAGCATTAAGTAGGGTTAGGGTAGTTACAGAGAGTTCATCCAGGACAATGGTGTGGATCGTCCATAGCACTATTGCAACAACTAAAGCGCGGAATGATGGCTGGATCAGGGAGGACATGGAAAAGGAGAAGACGTTTTTAAACAGGATAATAGCCTGCTAACTCTCCTAAAAGAGGCGCATAACATCCCGCCATATTGCCTGTGAAGGCGGACAATTTTCTAAGTGATTGACTAAATATCCTATTTGACCACATACAATTCATGAAGTTTGAGGGGCATTGGACCGATCAGCTGTGGGGTACACTTTTCTCAGGCATCTCCACACATGGGCGTGAATTTTAGGTCGTAAAAGAGGATGGTGTGTGTACCACCAAATGTCCTTCTGGGTCTCCAAAGAGTACGGATTGTTGAGCTTGTCAAGGTAGTCCACACGGGCTGAGGTGGAGAAGTTGGGGTACCAGGTTGTTTAGAACTACTTGCCCTAGGATTTCTTGTTTAGAAACGAGGAGTAGGGCGACCCCCTGGGCGGTGTGTTCACTGATGCTGATTCTCCACTCAGCTCTCCACATGGAGAGAAGAATTCGTTTGAACTTGAGTGGCATCCCATGTGGGCCCATGGTGGAGGGATGCGAAGTGAGATAGTTTAGCAGAGAATGGGGGTGGGTAGGACTTCTGAGGCCCAGGACGCATAAAAAATTGTAGCAGGCCGCGCATGACCAGTGTTGGTCTGGGAGAGTGGGGTTGGTGACTGCAGCAATCCAGGTGCCAAGAATTTTTGAGGCATTGGTCTCAAAGTTGAGAAGGCCCATACCTCCATTATGGCGAGGGCCAGACATGACATCCAGGCGCACTAGCGGTGGGCGGCCTAACCAAATCCACCCTTGTAGGAAGGCGTGTAAAGAGTTAAAGAAAGAGGTGGAATGGCAATAGTATGGGCCACAAACCAGACTTTGGACAGGAGCATAGAGTTAGCAAGCACAACCCAGCCTGGGAGGGTAGTCTGATGGGCTTCGAGGGAAGCGATGTGCTTTATGATGGTGTCTAGGATATGGTGCTCCATAACCGGTGAGGCATACCCTCCCACCTCCAGCCACACTCGCATATGGCGTACCAGACCAAAAGTGGGTTTTGGCATGAAAGGGAGCACAAGCGGGGTTGTATGGGGTGGGCGGGGAAAGCAAACATGTGAGCTAGCTGCTGAAGCAGGTAGGTAACAGGGTGCTGGTGACCAGAGGTCTTGATACTGGCTGAGGAGAATGATTTTGGTTTTGGAGGCGTTAAGTGCGGCGTTACCAACCCTTGAGTAATCCTGGATGTAGCTTCCAGAGCACGTGCATTTTAATTCTTAGACACCCCAACCATACAATCGTCAGTAAATTTCAGCGTCTTAACTGGTGATTGGCCTTGCACATGGACACCAGTCAGGTGGGCATTTACATTGTGTAAAAGTGGGTTGAGGCTGAAATTTTACAAAAGTGAGCTCAGAGGGTCCCCTTGATGGAAGTCCCTTTGAGGGTGAACCGCATCATTGAGGAATTCAGGGCCATGCACAGCCATTATATAGATTCCATAAGCAACATCACCCAATTAATGAACTTACAGGGGAGGTGGAACTTTTATAGGCAGGCTTTGTGGTAATCTTAATTGACCCTATCATAAGCCTTCTGCTGGTTTAAGAAAACAAGTGCCCCAGTAGCCGATGATTGGCAGACGTTGACTACAGTGTGTATGTTGTCTCATATAGACTGCTTGGGAGTGAAACGAATTTATCAGAGGAGATTATATCAGAGGCGACTTCCCCTAGGGGGTTGTCCATAATTTTAGTAAATGATTTAGTATCTGTGTTAGTAAGTGAAATGGGGCGCCAGTTGGCCAGGTCCAAATTTATCCCCTTTTTTATACAGCGTGATTGTGTACGTCTCCTGGCTCCTAGGAAGGAGGCGCATTTCTAACAGACACTGGCTCATTGAGGCTAGCAACAAAGAGGAGAAATAATTAAAAAATCTCTTATAGAACTCATATGGAACCCCCTCTGGACATGGGCATTTCCTGTGTGGTGCACCGCGAATGGCATACCAGAGTTCCTCAAAAGAAATTAAATTTATTAACTCTGGGTAACAGGAAATGGTGTAGATATGTGCGATATTCCGAATTTCTTCAATTTTGGCCAGTTAACTGGATTGGAGTGATACAATTTAGAGTAATAGTTTCGAATTTTGATTGCCACTTCAGCTGATAATATCTGCGATGGAGTGGTCCAGCTGCCTCACTTGTGTGCAGGCCAAGCTCTGGTGCGGCGCAAAGAATTTTCAGAAAAAATAGGATGAGAACGTGTCGCCCATCAATATATTTTTCGCCTTGAACTGAACACAAATGCGATTTTTTGTTGCCTTACAAGTGCGATGATATGAGCAGACACTTCTGCCCACTTGCGACCCCAATCCAGGATGTAGCCAGCATCAGGGACATTAGACTCCAGTTGGTCCACTTATGCAAGTGTGCACATAATGACCGCCTGAGGCGACCCAGGAGCAACGCAATGAGAGGTGGCATGCCTGACAGATAATGTTCTCTTTGATGGTTGACCAGTAGAAAGTGGGTGTGCACAGAACGGTGTGGTGAACTCTGGTGCTGAAGTTTTGGTGTTCACCCATGAACAAACCTGGGTTACATGACCTTGGCTGGACGAAGTTTTCACTTTTTTGGCGCCTGTGCTACTGGGCTTGACAAAGTGAAGGAAATTGACACCAACCTGTGGTCAGAGAAGTTGATTTTTGTCATTGTAAAGTGTGCAACCTGGGACTGAAAGATCAATGGGCAAGAATGAGGTCAATGCCTGACATAGACTTCAGCTGACCATTGTGCATATGGGGCAGGACATGTTGAGGGGCAGCGTTTCATGCTTGAAGAGTGTATTAAAAATCTCCAAAGTTTCTTTTAAAACCGCATAGTTTGACATGCCCCTGTGGGGGGTAGGCATTAAAGGCCAGCAGTTGGTGGCTGGGTCGGCCCAGCAGTTCAGGTCTCCCACCACAAACAGATCAAGAGAAAGGGGGAGGGAAGTTACAGCCAAGAGGAATTCCTGGCAAGCCCATAAATAGGTTGGGACATAAATATTAGCAATAGTTTGGACTTCATTGTCCCAAGAAAAGGACACTATGAGCACACAGTCATCAAGGAACGAATTTTTAGAAATAAATCTCAAACTACAGGTAACAAGTATAAGCACACCTCAGTGCGGCGACAAAAAAAATGGAGGTGAGGAGCGTGGTTGCCCATGTTTCCTTGGCACCATGTGGACAGTGGGATTTTCTGAGTGGCAAAGATGTCCACAGGTCAATTATTCTTTGAAAAACTCAGTTTCATAGCCCAGGATGACAAGACCTTGAGTCCAGCGATGTTTTACGTCCCTACTGTGAAGGCTCCCCCCATAGCACCTAAGGTGCTATGGGAAGGGCTCCCTTGCCCATCCTTTGCTACTTTCTCAGCAGCATTAGTTCTAGACCGCGTACATGGTGGTGTGTATGAGGTCTTTAAAGAATCCTTTACAGTGGGTGTAGAATTAGTTTTTTGGCATTTGCTGATTTGTTTTGCCTTTTTTAATTGCTGTGCTTCTGCAGTGCACCATTGGAAGTTGACAAAAACTTGGGAGGGAAATGGGTGGTAGAATCAGTTTTGATTGAGGCTTGGTAATTTTGATTGGGCAAATCTGATTCACTCCTCTGGACCTCAGGTTGGTTGGCCCAATCAGATTGGTAAGCAAATTTTTGTGCCGCTTCAACTGTGATTGACTCAATGTCATCCTGGGTATTAGCAGGTGGGATCACAGACGCAGCTGTAGCCACTGCCTGGGCCACTGCTCTGTGGGCCTGCTTGGCCTTTTGCGTTCTTGCGGGTACACAGGTTTAACCTGAATATAACACTCCTGTGCTCCCCAAGGAAATTTTGTGTTGGTGTCAATAGCTGGTTTGTAATGAGATTCAGAACTTCCCATTGCGTTGGGGAGAATTTCGTTCTGTGCAATGCCCTCTTTAGAAGGGCAGGTGTGGGCCTTGTGGCCAAAAGCACAACAGAAGGTGCAGATAGGTGGTGTGCTGTCTACCATAACGAGGAATGTATGGGTTTCTTTCCCCTTCAAAATTGAGCACATCAGTGTTTGGTATTTGGGTCAAATCTTCCGCTATGACCGTGGATGGGGTGATTACTGCAATTGCTTTGCCCATGCTAAGCTCTGGCATAAGCACGAAGTGTTGCATTTCTAAAGAGTTCAATTACCCGTAGCTTTTTAATCCATCCAAGAGGTATCTCTCAAGTGCTGTACATTTCATCGTAGTGGGGAGAAAGTCAAATGTAACAAAAATTTGTTTAGACTTGGTCTTATTGAGTGCGCTTTGACTAACCACCCGTTGACCATCCAGGTTCTACCACCACACGCACCTGTGAAGATTTTTCCGCTGCTTGCTTGGTCTCAAACCTGAGGTCTAGCCAACACCAGGTCATAGAATAAGGTGCTACGTACATGACAAATGTGAAGTGGCATTGTGCATTGCCACAGAACTTTTCACACAGTGCTGTCAAATTAATATCCAAAAAACTTGTAGCCTGTGCTCCACTGACGACAGGGGCTAATGTGGAGTTTGATTTATTGGTTGCATATGGTCTGCCAAGCTAAAATCTCTGGTGAGATAGTTACCACAATTTCTTAGTTTTGTCCTGGCCACCGGTCTCACCAGGGTGTTTCCTAACTTTGGATGGTGCGAAGACCAATCCAGTGCCCTTTACTTTACTAGCCCAACTACTATCTGAAAATGGGTGCACACTAATCTCTTTGAAGAGATTATCAAACTTACCCATCCTTGAATCAAATCAGTTGTAATTAGTGGTTGCAACGAGAAAAAAAGTTTTAGAATGACAGATTAATCACTCTTTGCAATTATGATACCTTTTACTTTCAACAGTACTATTATTATGCCGATTTTTTAATATAATACTGTTTCAGCGGCATATATTCGTTATCTTATAATTATATAAGTTCTTATTTTATTATAATAAACATATTATCACCAATTACTGCGTCTTATGATGTCCCTGTCCTCTCTTCTGACTGTGATGCACTAAGCCTCTTGAAATTAGCTCTATGTTGGGCTCCCAACACTAGCCCCTGCAAGCACATCTGGCGGAAGCGTGGCATCTGGTTCTCACTACAAGGGCGCTTCCAAGACACACCCTGAGGAGTTCCTAAACCTTGGAAGAAAAAACGAATTAATAACAGTACTCCAGATCCTGATCTTATGACCTACCTCCTCTGGAATTTCCAAGACACAGTAACTATGGGGACCAATTTTCAAAAAAAAATCCTTTATTGTCTCAGAAGACTTTGTGCATTTTTAAACTCCCAGTCAGCTGAAACCTTTGCTTGACCTGTTATGAGCACCTGAAAAATTCAAAAGTGATGTTATTAAGCAAAAATTCCAGCATCCTATAAAAAAAGGTTTAATGAAGGCAATATTTTATTACAAGGATCAAGCACTAAGTTCAAAGAAGTTGTGGGATACTAGAAGGGAAGAAGCAATAAGATATCACACAGTATAATGATTATTGGACGCTAGGTCTTGTCTCTGTAATGAAAAAGTTATCTTCAAACAACTTTATGTTTTTTAACAACCAAAAAAGAAACGTGCCAGATACAAAATCATCCTCCAATCAAATTAAGAACAAATCAATCAAAATGCTCAGATTTTAATAAAAACAAATAATTTTAATACTAACAATATTATTTTACAGGTAACCAAAAACAACTTTAAAATTTTGATGTCATTTCCCACTCTGCTGTTTCAGAGCAGTAAAAGGAAAAGATGATCATTGGCTGCTTGTTAAAAGTGCCAAGTGACAAAATAACTTGACCATCAATCTGAGACAGAACTATTGGTTAATCAAGTTGGTACAAGTTGAGAGTTAGTTTTGAATCTTGATGATGGCATCAATACTTATGAACTCCATGGAAGCTACAAATATCTCTAGCGCCTTAAAAACTAAAAGTACCAACCAAAATACCTTGAACTTACCTCTGCTTAAATAGCTTCAAGCTTGATGATTTCTCGTTGGAAAGTTTGTCACCCATCAATATTGACAACTCTCCTCCAAAAATTAGGCCAGATATTACTAAAAGTATTTTTAAGCTTACCTGGTTCCGTTGTCATCTTGAATAGCGCTTTTCCTGACAAACCAGAGCCCAAAAAATATGAGTGGCCTGTGATCTAAGGCCAAGGGATTAATTGTTATCAAAAGCCAAGAACTCACTTGAAAGAGAAAACATCTGATCCAACCAGTAATGTACCGCCCAATGAGCAACCACCTGAAGCGGGGTTTGCCCACAAAGTTGGTAACAAGTTTGTAAGTTCAGGTGAGCTGTACCCCATGGGTTACACCAAGATGACCATCACGCCATCGACTACCTTAAGCTCAAGGTTCCATATGCTCCCATGCTCGTGTACTCTGTTGACCTTAAATATCAATCTTGCACCTAGTACAATGCATCACCAACGTCTCCAGCTTTGAGGCTGTTGAGTTGGTTTTACCATCAGAGTTGGTGAGAAATTTACTGTGACCTATTGCGCTGTGGAGCCAGACTTGGAATGCCCCACATAACATTCCAAAAGTGATTATGGCGCCATTGACAACTTCTCCTGCAACATGCTCAGTTTAAGGATTGGGATTAAGGCGAAGGCCCACTGACAATGATTAACCTCTACAATATAATGGGCTTTGGATTTCTTGGCCCAGTGCTGTGTCACTATACCGTGTTCTCTCGCCTGTTTTCTAGTGGAACAGATGTCCACCTGACGTTATACTACTTGTTTATACTTGGGGACAAATTGAGGCCATCTCATACCTGATGCCCAATCATCTCATCAGCTATATGCACCTCAAGCACACTATTGTCATCTAATCACAGCTAGCTCCTAAACAGAAATTGCGTTGTCCCAACTCAGCTACTCCTTGGTTTACCCTTAAAACTCCATCCTATCTTGCTAGATTAACCCAAAGCGCCTATTTAGACTCTTCATCAATACAAAATCTCCTGCTAGAACCCCCACTTCCTGCCATGATGCAAACAAGAGCATTAAGGAGTCTGAAACCACTGAGGGTGCTAATTTATGTTTTAAACCTGCTGCTGTTGGACTCATCTGATGGCAATTCATGGCCCAGCTCTCCCCAAATATGAAGACTCATTGTGGCCTCTTAACTCAAACTGAGCTGGCTCAAACCTTGACTGACCATTATCAGATGAACTTTTTAGGAATAAGCAAAAATGCATCAGTCAAAAGACAATGATAATAATAAATAGCCAATTTACAACGAAAGTACACCACAAATACATCAACAATTTAACTAGTCAATCGTTTCAGAAGGGACTAAGACTTACTCCCCTTGGACAAGGCTTGAGAGGGGCTCTTTTGGGATTCTCCTTAAGCAAGGTGGAAGTCTTGTCCTGAGGGAAGATCGATATACACCAGTATGTGGAATTTAATTTCTAAGCTACTCAAATGGTCCCATAAGTCCCAAATTAAGGTTCATTTTAAATCATCAAGTCGTATTTTGAATTCAGGAAAATACTTGAAAACATTCCAAATTCAGTTAATCAGTCTTGTAATTTTTATTTTAAATATTTTACCTAAAATTCGAGGCTATATTCACGTTACTACATTATCAGTGACCCAACGATCCAAATATCTTAATCAGCTGTTCATTCTGAAAGCTAGTTGGACCTCTAAACCTAGACTATTGGAAGAGCTCCTACATGAGGTTTATACCAATTACCTTATGATACAAAACTGTTACTTGGAGATTAAAAAGCTCATCTGACCTTCTAGTTGGGACGTGATGAGGGGTAACCACTTGGAAATCAAGAATGACCAATGAATCACTCTTGCAATCATGAATTACTTTACTTTCAACAGTACTATAAATAATACTGACTTTCCTAAATAAAGCACTGTTTCATCAAAATATTATTATCTTATTCTTATCAAGTTCTTATTTTATTCTAATGAAAAAAGTATCACCCATTGCTGCGTTTTATGATGCCGCTGTCCTCTCAGCTGACTGTGATGCACTAAGACTCTTACAATCAGGCAATATGTCATGCTCCTCAACGCTAGAACTTGCAAGCACATCTGGTGTAAGTGCGACACCTTGCATCCATGTTTGGATAAGGTCATCTAAACAACATTAATTCCCTGACCCTAAAGATTACCCTTGATCAAACATAATAAAATTGATTGTAATTTCAAAAAATTTTGATAGAACCTTATAGTTGCTTTAATCAGTTGGTTCAAAGAAGGGCTATGTTTGTATTATTATGCTAGGGTTAGTGAGGCATCTTCCAAGGTAAAGGTTATGCATTTAGGCTTAATTATCCCCTGCCTTCCATGGACTGATCCATGATGACTATGGTGGCCTATACTTTTCTTACGAAGATTCCTACATTGATAGCACTTTATTGACTCCTATGATAATGAATAACATGACAAGTACCTTGAAACTGTGATACTTGCCTTGCACCATTTTAGTCTATTTGTTAACGGTAGAAACCAAGATATTCAAATATGAGGTAACCTTAGTGCAATGTGGTCTTCAAAGAGGATAATTTAAACCATTATTAAAGTGGAAGGCATTTGCTCCTAGTCTAACCATCTCTTAGAAACAGTTCAAAATCTTTTTGTGGACTCTTTATCTCCTAAAAAGTTCTCATCATCTCAATTAAATATTATAGACCCCTTAACCCTATAATAGAGAGGTAAACCCTTCTTGTTGAAGGCCAAGGTATCAGGCTGCCTTTATGGACATAAATCAGTTATTTGTATCTCCCACTGTATTGTGCTGAAAAGATATCAGAAAGCGCGTTATTATGACCTTCTAATGCCTTTCAAGCTGCTTTAAGCGCCATCTTCTCACAGGATCTCTATGGATTGGAGCATTCAAATTTAAATTTAATAGTATTTTACCATGAAAAGTCAAGCTTTGCGTACTATGACAATGAGCTGGCAACTGTATCCTAGTCCTTAATGTACTGGCGGTAACTACTGCAGGGTTCTTATCGTGAAAACCTCTTACATCAATTGCTAGCCCCCGTTGTAAGATTGCAAGTCATATAAGTTGGCTCACCATTAGTTTGTAGCTACTATAACCTTGCAACTATAGCTCTGTTAGATTTTAGGGGGGTTTAAGCTCGCTGGTGCCTTAAGCCTAAAATTCCAACAAATAGGGGATCTAAACCACTTATAATAAAATAACAGAAACTTATAAATACTAAGAAGTTTGAGTTTTATAGCTTAATTAGTGATATTGACAGGGTAAAGAAATGACTCCTCTTCATAAGGCAATACATAGTATTTAAATTTGGTAAGGCTCAAAGTTCAGATGGCTTAGTAAAATCCAAATTAGGAAAATATTTAGATTTAACCTATTGGATCTCAGAAAATGCATCTTGTTTTAATAAAACAACTGACAGAAAATCAATTGTTGGTAGAATATGACCATGAGGTAACAATTTAATTAATTTTACCCAATAAGTGGGCATGAAATAATTTTTACTATGCAGGACCCCTTTTGGCCCTATAAAAGGGCCGGCCTCCATGAGGTAGATTGTACTAAATTGGTGATAGCCTGGGGAAGAGCCACCTATGAGCTCTCCTGAATTTGCCGCATAGTTGGCACAATTCAATTATCTGAATTTGTGGTATTGGGCCAAGTTTAATTGCTAATTTTATTGCCCCAAATTAAAGGATTCCACTGAGAATCAGCCAAGTTATTTTGGCCGATTTTATCCTCATTTTCCTCCTTATTACAATCTGAAACATTATTATTAATTAATTGGACTTTTAATTGTCCAACATAACTCCCTTCAAGAGTGTTAGGGGAGAATAAAGCGCAGAAAACGGCCATGTACTCTGTTTATGGTATACCTGTGGTCAAAAATTTTTAGAATACTCGTCCCCTCTCTTGTAAGTGACATTGAAAGGACCCTCCCAAATAGAGCTAAGCTTGCCGCTTCTGGGTGTGATGAGGTTATGATAGTACAGGACCAGGTTAGAAACTTTAAAGGAAGGTAGGGGAGCCCAAACTCATTGGCCTCTTGTCCCTCTTTTGTAACCGTTTTAGCTAAGTTTGTCATAGCCTTAAATTGAAGCTGAATGATACAAAGAGCCAATCTTCTCATGGCTTTTTCATGTCCTCAACTTTGGAGAAAACCTCTTTAGCTAAAAGAGCGGGTATCCCTTGTTCCCGCCCATACAGAACATGGAATGGGGACATTTTAAGGATCTGGTGATAAGTAATCTGGTATGCCATAAGAGCACTGGGTATGTAGATCCCAATGAAGTGGATCAGAGGAGGCCATCTTTCGCAGGAGAGAAACCAAGGTTCCATTAGAAGAGGAATTATATGGGGCTGAGAAGAGTTGTTGGGTCCCCATAGATGTAGCCAGGATCTTGACTAATATGGAGGTGAAGTTTTTACCATTATCGCATAGTAGTACTTGGGGACAACCATGGAGAGTGAGAATGTTTTGATGTAAAAACGTGTCTGTGGCCTTTGCTATTTGCACTGGTAGAGCCACGGTTTCAACACACTTAGTAAAGTTATCAATGCCTACTAAGATAAATTTATTTTGACTGGTAGTCTGTGGGAGGAGACTTACTACGTCTAGACTTATGGTGTGGAACGGTTGTTGAGGGGTAATGAGTTGATATTTGTATCTAGTCTTGAAACTGGTTTGCTTCTTACAAGTGAGACATTCATCCAAGGCTTCAACAATAGTTTCCATGATTCTTTCTTAATAGTACCTCTCCATAATCCATTTGTAGGTTTTCTCCACTCCCCATGACCTAGGGTAGAGTGAGCTTCTATAATAACAGGTACACGTTATGAAGGCCGCAGATAAGGCAGCCACTTTGCCCCCACCTGCTTAAACAACTTCCCGTTCTCCACTTTGGTGTTGTGGGAGTGCTGGGCTAACATCTTCTAGAAGGGCTCATCCTCATCTTCCCAGTCATTGGGTCATTTAGAGATCATATAACCTATCCGCCTCACTATTAGCCAAATGCAGATTTGGCAGATGAGTTAAATATCAACATTCATGTGACGGGTTCCAGCATGATG
Source organism: Massospora cicadina (assembly GCA_022478985.1). Classification (NCBI taxonomy): domain Eukaryota; kingdom Fungi; phylum Entomophthoromycota; class Entomophthoromycetes; order Entomophthorales; family Entomophthoraceae; genus Massospora; species Massospora cicadina. The sequence goes on along the minus strand of JAKSZP010017190.1, from coordinate 23,613 downwards.
TTCAATCTTCATGTCATAATGATAAATCTTTAAAACCCAGCGTGCTAACCGCCCAGTAGGATCCTTCATATTCTGTAACCACTTCAGGGAAGCATAGTCGGTATCCAAAGTGAAAATTAGTGCCATACAAGAAAGGATGGTAATTTTTTACAGCTAAAAAAAGCAAGGCACTCCTTCTCTGTGACGCTGTAGTTGCATTCCGTCTTTGATAGAATCTTACTGAAATAGGTAAAGGATGCCATATAAACCATTTTCATCCAGTTGGGCTAAGATGGCCCCAACGGTGTAATATGAGGCGTTAATAGATAAGATATAAGATTTATTATAATCAGGGTGCCGTAGGATAGGACATCGTTGTATCAGTTTCTTCAGCGTTTCAAAAGCGGTTGCTAGTTCTGTACCTCAATAAAAAGGGGTGTTTTAGCCAATAGTCGAATGAGAGGCTCACTGAGCTGGGCGAACTTGGGGATGAACTGATTTTAGTATCCCATCATACTCAGGTCTACATAAATATCCCATAGGTTTGTAGTGGAAGACATTTTAGAGATAGCTTCAGCTTTATCTTGTAAAGGCTGGAATCCTTCTTGGGTGAAATTATGTTTAAGGAAGTCTAGCTTCTTTTGAAAGAAGGTGCATTTTGACGGTTTCAATTTGTTGTTAGAAGCCCGCAGGCGTTGAAAGACTTCTTTTAAATGTGCGAGATGATCAGTGAACGTTGCATAAAAGATGGTGATGTCATCAATATAGACAATCACACAGCTTAACTTGAGGTCCCAATGAATGAATCCGTTGCACATTGGAAAGATGCCGGCGCATTGCACAGCCCTTGGAGTAGGCGAGTAGGCTGAAATAAGCCTTCACTGCAAATGAGAGCGCATTTCTCCTGATCTTGGATGATAGATCCATTTTCTAATATCCGCTGACCAATTCCATGGCTGAGAAATATTTTGAGCTAGAGAGTTGAGCAAGAGCATCATCTATGCAGGGAATAGGATAGCTGTCTTTTTTAGTGAGGTTATTTAGTTTAAGGTAAGCCATCACTACCTGATGATCTCAATTCTTCTTTTTGATCTGCAAAAGAGGAGACGCCTAAGGGCTTTGGGACGGTACAAATAATTTAGAACCCAATAACTGCTTGAGTTCAACCCTCATTTGCTGCTCTTCAACACTGGACTTACGGTAAGGTTTAGATCAAATAGGCTGGGCAACAACAACATCAATGGAGTGGCTCCACCTCTTCATATGCCATAATCTGTGTCAGTATGGGAGAAAATATTACTATATGTATCCAGTAGAGAATGAACTTGTTTAAGCTCATCCGGGGTTAGGTCATCTGAGATGTGGACATTAGGCAGAGTACACACCATCTGGTCAATGGGTAAACCCATATCCAACATTGACACAATAAAGTGGACTCTGGTTATATCATCAAGGGATATTAGTAGAACTTTCCCTATCTCTTCATGTTTTTTGACAATGATGGATTTATTAGTAAGGTTCCCCAATAGTATATTAATGGGCCATTGATAGGCATAATTTAGTATACCCAGTAACTTCTGAGGTTCTAAAGACTTACTCCATCAATGCTTGTTGTGTGCAGCAGACAGGCTTGGGGATCTGTAGAGTAATATTTATAGCGACCACTCATTGTTCACCAGCCTTGGTTACTGTTTCCTCAGGAGCAAAAAAGAGAATGACCTCTGAAGCATCCACCAATTAGGGAACTTTTTTGTGTTGTGCCCAGAGGTCGTGTAAAACAAAGGTAAATCAGATGAAGGGTATTCAACTAATCAGGAGTATTTTGTTTTATGGAGTTCATCATTGATGAAGAGTAGAGGTACTTCAAACCAAGTAAGGAGAGGTGACCCTGTTTCATGTTGATTATACCGTCATACTCAATCATAAACTGTAAGCTCATAGACATATCATAAGCGTTATGGTCCAAGGCCACGACAGGAGCTGATAATTTGAGCTTTCTGATCCAAATAGGCAAAGAGGATTAGGCTCCAATAGCATGCGTGTTGTTGGGACCCGCTGTTCCAAACTCTTGCGTACACTCAAGATCTGAAGCCAACTAATCTTCTTGATCAGCTTAGAAAAGAGAACGTTCACAGGAGATCCAGTGTCTAAGATAGCCCTAGCCCAGATTTTTGAATAACGACCTCTACCTTAGTTACGGTCCCATCAAAGTTAGAGGGAGAGCTAATACTTCCTTAAGAAGGAGAGTAGAGGCAAGATTTTTGCTGTCTCAGGATAGTTATTTTATTGGTATGTAGGGTGTGAACATGATGAATTGGTCGGATCAGCAAAGTAATAACCTGGTCAGAATCTAGCAGTATCAATAACCTCAGGGCACCCCAGTACTTGATCAAAGTAAGTTTCTTGAGGGATCAAGGCTTTATATACACCTTCAGGGTTCAGCCAATCCGGTATACCTACTTTAAAAGGGGCTCCTAGAACATAATAGCCAACGTCTTCTAACCCCTTCATACTTATCATCTGAAGGGTTGTCCACATTCATTGGGTGAATTCTAGAAGAGCAGTCAAAGGTGGAAGCCATAAGTTTACTAGCTGAGGGCCCATCCCCAGCAATGATCATTTGAGGAGCAAGTGACTTAGTTTAAGCAGCCTTAACCTTAAGCTCATGGTTGTTGGGAGCGACTGTCACTGAAGGGAGAGGTTTGGGCTTCCTCGTGGCTACAGTTTTTATATTGTAGTTGGCTGGAGGAGATAGCATCGTGGAGGTGGATGCTTTAACTATGCCAGCTTTTGGTTGATCAGCAGCTGGGCGCCTTGGGGAAACAAGTGTTTTAGCTTTAGCGACCTGATCCTTAAACCTATTGTTAGTGGGGGTGAATGTAACCTGTGAAAGGGTTTAGGCTTAGGATTAGACTTTTGAACCACTTGGAAAGTTTTGTTAGATGGCACAAGCTGATCCTGGTGGCAAGGTGAGGGCTGGGAGAGTTGCACCATTGACGATGATGCACTCTAACTTACTGGCTTGAGAAACTCAGGTTGGCTGAACGAAAAAAAGACCAAGTTTGAGTTGCACTACAAGTGCTGGGCCAAAATAGTAATCCGCATAGGGGTTAACATAGCCTCCTCCATTGGGGCTTCATTTAAGTGCTCCTCAATGGTCCAAACCAGGGGGTTCATCACAGCTTCATTTGTTGTCACACAGGTATAAAAATCAGCAACATCTAACAATGCCACTTTTATGTCACAGATGTGTTTATAAAATCGCTTTATGGATATGATATGCTGAGCTAAAGAAGGTTGGGAAGCTAACCCAGATAACATAGCTGCGATGGCATCATTAAGGTTTAGCATGTAAGTCTGTGACAACCTCTGAGCAGAAAGGTAAAATCGCTCAGCAAAGGTATTGATCCGTTCGCCTTCATACATACTAAAGCTTATAAAAGCCTATTTCCCTGGTTAAACTCTGCTTGGATCCAAATTCCGCTATAATAGCTTCTTTAAAATCGGTCCAGGTGTGAAGAGTATCCATATAAGGGACCATCAGTTCTTGGACTATGCGACATAATTGAGTAAGGATATTTTTGACCTTCTGGTGATCATTCGCCCCTTCCATGGATGCTTCATAAATGTACAAGAACTAAGCAATACTATCCTCACCAGGGGTGAACTTATTCTTCAAAGGACATTTAAATGGGCGCTGTTCAAGCTTTTTAAGTTTTGATAAAGCATTTGCTAGTTGTTTTAAGGGCAACTAGCTGAGGCTTAGAAGCAAAGGGGAGGTAGATATAATTATTCACCCCAACACCCTCTATTTTTGATAATTAATTGTGGTGTACTACCCCTGTAGTGAGACCACTTTTGGATTTTAGGGGGTTTTAATCTCGCTGTGCATTAAGGCCTAAAAATACAACGAATAAAGGATTTAACTCCCTTATAATAAAATAATAGAAACAAATAATAACTAAGAAGTTTGAGTTTTATAGATTTTTATTAGTGATTTTGGCAGGGTAAAGAAATGACCCCTCCTCATAAGTCAATACATAGTATTTAAATTTTATGAAGCTCAAAGTTGAGATGGCTTAGAAAATCCAAATTAGGAAATATTGAAATTTGAGCTATCAGATCTAGGTAAATTTGCCTCGTTTTGATAAACAACTGACAGAAAGTCAATTGCTGGTATAATATGACCGTGAGGTAACGATTTAATTAATTTTACCCAATAAGTGGGCATGATATAATTTTTACCATGCAGGACCCCTTCTGGCCCTAAAAGGGGCCGGCCTCCATGAGGTAGGTTGTACTAAATTGGTGATGGCCTGGGGAAGAGCCTCCTATGAGCTCTCCTGAATTTTCCGCATAGTTGGCACAATTCAATTACCTGAATTCTTGGTATTGGGCCGAGTTTGATTGCTAATTTTATTACCTCAATTTGAAGGATTCTATCAAGAATCGGCCAGGGTCTTTCGGCCAATTTTATCCTCATTTTCTTCCTTATTACGATCCAAAACACTCTTATTAATGAATTGGACTTGTAATTGTCTGACAAGCTCTAATCTAAAGCTTGTAAAGTTCCCCTCTATGTGATTCTACTATTCTGAGAATGATTCACTTCTAAGATTTTCCTCCAGGAATCTCCAAATTTAATCACTGTGGTATCTCCTCATAAATCATTTCCAAGGCTCCCTCAGGCTCACCCTGTTCCTCCAGACTTAGACCTCCCATTGCAGCCCCAGTCCTATCTTCCAAGAGTCTCAATTTTAGATTAAACTTAACTAATTTAATTAACTTATCTCATGGGTTATGTGTCTTCCCATATTATGTTATATAAATAAATTTTTATGAAATGGTTTAGGATCCACCTCTCCTATGTGGGCGCATTGTGAATAATTATTATAATCCTCTGTTATAGGCCACCTTGTAAAAAAAATTGACGTGATTTAATTTATTATGACTATCTAGGTCACATGGACTTTCTCACCTGGATAAGAAAATGATTGACTTATGCCTGAGTTATATCTTAACCTACTAAAAATATTAAAACCCCCATACATACCATTTGACTATTGGCCTCAATTCCAGTGTTTTTTTTTGTTAAATTAACATCATAAGAGGAATCCATTTTTATAGAAAGTTGTTGCAGCCGCATTAAGTATGCCTTGGATATACCCTGCTTCTATTACATCACCTCAAAGGAGACTTCAAGGCTTTTATGGCACGTTTTCTCGTTTCAGCTGTATAAGATTGTCAGCGACCAGGGCTCTATATACTACCCACTTTTTAAGATGCTCTACTTCCATCTTAAGATTGAACCCTGACGCTCCACCGCTTTTCAAGTCCAGTCTTATGAGCATATTGAAGCTATTATTTTTAGAGAAATAACTCATATGTTATGACACACTTTCCTATGTCTATCTGGCTACTGACACTACCCTGTCTTAATTTTCCAGCAATGACTCTATAGAATCCTAAATTGACTTCTACCCTAAAATAATAACCCAAGTTCTATTGGTTCTTCTCAGTTGGCCCTTTCTTGATTAATGTTTAAGAAGCTTCCTCCATCATAAACTGCATCTTTGATGCCTATAAGCAGATTTAAAACAACCTCACTTGGGACATAATTGACTATAGGCAATTTCTGATTTTGAAGCGCCACCATATGCATTATCTTAAATTGAGATATTCACTTTTTGGCTTCTTAAATATAAAGCTAAAATTTTTCTAACAGACTGACATGCAAAAGGGTAGGTCAAAGTTGTTAAAAGTCTTAGAGCCCAGATCCTGGCGAACAGTGCAATAGCTGGCACTTTCTAGTAATGAACAAAGGTGTTGGATACCATCAACCAAGTAATAATCCAAAACCCACAAAGCACCCCCTGAAATAAATCTGGATGCCCGCATACCACTATTTTGGGTTTGGATCAAACCTTGGAGAAGAGTTAAGATAATGCTTAATCCTAACTGCGTACTTGACCCCAGGAGAGGGCAAAGAGGGATTCCACCAAGTGACTAACTTTAGTCTCTTGGTTCTCTGTAAAGGCGTTCATGATAGTGTATTATATAATAATATCAGAAAATTTAAGGCTTTCCAAAGGTAATTTTATTTTGAAAAAACCGCATACATACCAATAAATGAGAGTTGAAATCTACCCAATATTTTATTTTAAAAGGTTCATGCATAATGCTCTAGACTCTTTTATATTTTTTGGATTACCCATGTTGCAATTGTTGAGCTTAGGGGATTTTAAATATGTGAGAATTGGTCATTTGCACTTAAGGATTTTTAAAAATGTAATAATTTGTTATTCACGCCAAATTTAAAAGGCCTCTTTATAGGAACAGTTTTCTAAATTTTATTTAATAAAATTTTTGATGATGAAATGGAGGCCAATTTTAGTTTCTTTATATACATAAATTTTGTATACAAAATGGGTGATTTACTCCATCTGCTCAGAGATTTCACCATTTTAATCCTTATAAAAGGGGTTCCCTTCAATTCCTGTAACTAAGGTGATTTGACATTAATGTCAGTTGTTTAATAAAAAAATTCCACAGAACTTAAAGTTTGGATCTGTCAGATCCATTGAAATCTATAAGGACCTTCATTTAATACTTAGTTTGGCGCCAATTCTGTGGGACCACTTAAAAAGCAATTATTATTACCATTTTTGTTATTATTATCTCTAATAAAACAATGTGATGATAGTAATATCCTGTACTATCACACCTGGCCCTCCCTCCACGCTGGGTAAATTCAATTCTACCACTGCTCCCAAATATCACTATTCAAGGGTGAGTTAACTCCTTCTCTGAGAAACAGATCAGGTGTATGATGACTACAAAGCTGAGGTAGATGTGACTCTTGCTTTCTCTAGGACCAAATGTTTTGTCTAGTACTTGATTTTGTGGAAAGCTACCAGACTATGAGAACAATAGTTAAAGCTGTAAATCACAAACTAGAAGTACTTCTTGAGGACCTACAAAACTTTCACTCTGGGGCATCTTATATCCTTTAAAAACCTGTCATTCTGGCCATTAAGCTCCCTTCAGCACTTTATAATTAATCAGATGCTTGACTCCCCAAGGAGGGGCCAAACCAAGACAAAATGAAAGGGTGACATAATATATATTTTCCTCATTAAACATCTAGAAATCTAGGCTTTCCCCTTTAGTAAGGGAAATTGTTTCTGCCCAATGCTAAGCCTCCCCAAGGGAAGATAGACCTTGGCCAAAAAAATAAATGGAAGCTAGCTGGTGTCTCACGCTAAAAACTTTATAACTTTTTCTATTTTGATTGTGGCCCTATTTTAAAAATATTTTTGCTAATTTTATTCCAGAGGTGTTAAGGAGCTAGAGTTGTTACTGAGCAAAGTCAATGCCTTCCTTATTGCTCCTCATCCTATCCACAGATAGGATAATCACTAAGTCCTTCCATAATTATAAGCCCAGAGCTCCACACAGCATCAGGAGCTCCTAATGGCTCTATTATGACCCCTTTAGACAACTCAGGTGTTAAGAAAATTCAAGGAGGGGTACCATCATCTTCCTGTTTGAGTTTTCCCAACTTCTAGATATTCTATGGGCCTTGAATCCAATTTTTAACATAAAACCTCAATTAGTCCTCTAAGTTGAATTTCCCATCAGGCTAGTGAAACATGCTAACCTAGTCACTATTTTAGAATCACATTCCTTCTCTAAATTTTTCTCCCCTTCATAACTTGGCAAAAGTGAAACTAATTTTGAGTATGCCCTATAGATTCCAATTCCTGACTACAAACCAAATCTATAAACTTTTTTGAGCTAATCAATGAATCTCAGGCCTTGACCATAATCTCAATTTGAGATTAGGGGGTCTAAACTAGTATATGCGCTATAGTATAAAGGTTTCAAATCTCATGTAATTTAGTGACATACTATTCACTGGTTTAAAAGGCCTGATTCTATTAATAAAGCTTAATTTTTGTACCTTTTGTTTGCTCTCATGTCTTGATGCGTAGGGCAAAGATGGTTAAGAATCCTTTAACTGTATCTTCAATATTCCATATCCTTTGATATTATATACTCCACTACGATTATATATATGTGATGTCTGCCTTAAAAATAGTTTCTCTGGCTATCGCCAACTAAGCTTTCTTGGAGCTGATAATTAATCCAGCTCATACACTTATACTGAACCTCCATGCGTTTGTTGCTGCAGCTTGCACCACTCATTATTATTGGTTTGAAACTATAGGTTTTGTTAAAGTTATCATCCATAACCATCCCCATCCCCTGAAGCTTCCCCAGTTTGAACTGCAATTGCCCCACTTCAGCTTTATACTTGCCTGTGTTGGACCTTATTATGTTTCTGAACACTTATTTCCGTATTTTGTCCATAAGTTTTTGATAACTTTCATCATGAATATGGCTATCGTCTAGGATTTTGGGCTTTCCTGTGGTTGGTAGAGAACATGAAACAGTAAACAAGTATAAACTTACATTAGTGTTTGACTGAAAGGTAGTAAGCTTGCTTAAAAAAAAGTTCATTCCATAAGTAAATTTCCATGTTAAACTGTCTTTATTTACCTGGTGCATATTGCATCTCTGTTATATTAGCCCTTGGAATCATTATTTAAGTTGAATTTTACTATTGATTTGAATAACTTTGACCAGCATCTTATCACTAAGCATATGTGTATGTAATAATTAAGATATAAATTTGAATATTTTATTCTATTTGAGGTGGGCTGACCTGGGGATGATACCACACCAATTAAGGGGAAAATCGAATGAATGGGAAAGGAGGATAAAATCCAGAAAACCTCCATGCGCAGCATATGATAGGCCAGGAACTCCATGGACCACCTTCGCTATTTGCTAGCTTGGTCCAGGGCATTGGTGCACAATTCCAACACAGTCATAGTTGTCCCCTACCCAAAGTTCCTGTACCAGAATCAAACTTGGGGTGTGTAAGTCCTGAGGAACGTCCTCTGGGTGTTGACTGGGCCATCTTCCCATTTCCAAGTAAGAAGGCACCAAAGAGGATGACTGTACCCCTTGTTACTCAGGGCGATCTCGCTCACATAGTAGATGAGCGCTGGGTAACAGCACTCCCACTTCAGATCCTGCTTCCAGTACCCATACTAACCTTGGCAGAACTGTTATGAGGAATCAGTGAAATCTGCGCTGAGATCACTGAAATGAAATCAATCATAACCAATTCAAGCGGCAATCAGCCCAATGCTTGGATTTTAAATGGTCAAAAAGGTATAATGAATGATCTATTGGCTGCAATGCCTGACAGTTGCAATTCAATTAATATGATGATTGGAAAAATCTCCCCCTCCTAAATCTGTCAGGCATCACCCCCAATGGGCAGCTTCCTGCTGACAAATCAGGTGTGGCGCCTGATGCAATGCCATTGACCAAACAAATGGCCCAGCGACCAAGCACGGGCGAGTTGGGCATCCCAAACCCATTTCTCAACCAAATGGGCCCACCCCTATGTGGGGTGGCCTTGGGGGATTCCCACCGCTCAATTGGCTAAAGGCCGTCACACCAACCATCAGAAATGTAGCCGAGCCTTGGTTCAGATGTTTGAGGTCAAACTGACAGCAACTCGTTCTGCTGCTGAATTTTGTGATGTCAGTTCCCAAGGAACTAACCCGCCCATTCCTGAATATTTTGCCAGTTAGGTCAAATTTGCGGGACTTGATCCCAGCTTTTTTCCCCCAAATCAACTACTATTTAATCAGTTGTATTGCACTGAGAAAATTGTTGGTCAATTTTTCTTTCCTAAATTTCCAATAAAAAAATTCTTCCCTAAAATTAGTTTTTATATGTTAAAAATTAAGCCACCTTATCCGCCAACATTCTCATACCCCTTGAGGTTAATGACCATGTGCAACTGGTACTTTATTTTGTGCCTAAATGAAATTCTGGCTCACCAACAGATATTGGTGGAACGCTTTTTGGTTCCATATTCAACATATCAGTAGTAGTGCCTCGGGCATTCTGGTTTGATGTTTGGATGCTCTGGCATCTGGGCTGGCAGGCCAGTCTAATTCTTACTTGCTGTTCGCCTGACAGGGTGGCAGCAGTACAGGTATAAATGTAAATATTTAAATTTAATTTTATTGTGGGGAAGGCTGACCATGGGATGGACACTTCTGAATATGACTCAGACGAGACAAAACTTAGTACCAGGGGAGGCACCCCAGAGAAGCGATGCTATCTCTTGTTGCCAGCGGGAACGCCACTTATGGGAAGGGGGTGGGAACGTGTGTAGGGGGCGTAGCCACGATTGAGCACGTGTGGAGGAAGGGGTCTGATTTGATGAACCAGACTGGGAACCAGGAGGAGACCAGCTGTCGGCGACGTGGTGGGAGATATCCAAACATCCACGCTTGAAAGTGATCCATCAAATGAGACCAGAATCTGTGGACAGCTTCAGGGAGGGTGGGGATGAATCCGGCGATGGCATCCAAGACAATCGTGTGGATAGTCCACATTGCGATTGCAACCACCAGAGCACGAAGGGAGGGTGGGAGGGGAAGAGGCCATTGATGAAGCAAACATATCTCTTGACAGACTGAAGGGATGTGTTTGATCCTGGCCTAGCAGACGTTGGACTTCGCGCCATATTACTTTAGAGGTGGGGCACTTCTCCAGGCGGTGAAACAGCGTTCCATACTGGCCACACACAACACAGGATGAGTGTAAAGCATTAGAGCGCTCAGCTGAACGATACACCCGCCTCAGGCAGCGCCACACATGGGAGCGGACTTGAGGCTGCAACAGAGGATGGTGTGCATATTTCCAGATAGTCTTTTGGGTCTCAGTGGAATAAGTGATGTCTATCATGTCCAGGTAGTCCACCCTGGATAGGACTTGGGGTCGAATGGGGATCACGCCATCATGGATGGGTAGCCCCTGTACCTCTTGTGTGAACTGAGGAGAGGGGCGGCCTCTTCGGGTTGTATGTCCACTAAAACGAATTCTCCACTCTGCGCTTCGCATGGAGAGTAGGATTCGTTTGTAGTGGGTTTTGGTCCAGTGAGGACCTGTGGCTGATGTGTGTGATGCGAGGTATTTCATCAGGGGAGTGGGGGTTTGATGGATTGTTGAGGCCCAAGGCTCGGGAGAAGTTGGAGCGGGCTGCGCAGGACCAGTGTTGGGATGGGAGTGTAGGAGCAGTGACGGCCGCAATCCAGGTGCCTAGGATCTTGGCGGCATGGGCTTTGAAGTCAAGTAGGCCCATGCCACCCTGATGATGAGGGCCAAACATGACCTCTAGCCATACTGGTGGAGGGCGGCCTGACCAAAGCCAACCTTGTAGCAAAGCATACAGGGATTTGAAGAAGCTTGGGGAGAAGGGGATGGCGTGGGCTCCGAACCAGACTTTGGATAGGAGCATAGAGTTGGCAAGAACAACCCTGCCAGTGAGGGTAGTAGGGTTGGCTCTGAGAGAGGCGATTCGCTTCGTCACGTTGTCCAGTATATGGCACTCCATTACTGCTGACGCGTATCCACCTGCCTCCAACCACACGCCCAGATGGCGTACCGGTCCTATGGTAGGTCGTGGCACAAAGGGGAGCACCAGTGGAGCAGTGTATTTTGAGTTAGTAAGGCGTGGACGTGGGCGAGCAGATGGGCCGGGTTGGGAACTACTTTCTGGGGCCCAGCAGTTCTGAAACCGACTAAGGAGGATGATTTCAGTTTTGGAGGCGTTCAGTGCCGCGTTGCTTACCCGGGAATATTCCTGGATGAGGGCTTCAAGCGCGCGTGCATCTTTGTTATTAGACACCCCCACCATGCAATCATCTGCAAATGCCATCATCTTGACTGGGGTTTGGCCTGGCACATGGACCCCAGTGAGTTGGGCATTCACATTTCGCAGTAGTGGGTCAAGGCTGAAGTTGTATAAGAGTGGGCTCAGGGGGTCCCCTTGTCGCAGGCCCCTTTGAGGATGGACTACTTCCGTTAGGAAACCTGGGCCGCGCACTGCCATTGTTGCAGATTCCGTGAGCAGCATCACCAGTTAATGAAGCGGGGAGGTAGGTGGAATTGTTGGAGGCAGGCCCTAAGGTATTCCCAGTTTACTCTATCATATGCCTTTTGTTGGTCCAAGAATACAAGTGCCCCAGAGGCTGTGGACTGACACACATTAGCCATAGAGTGCACGTTATCCCAAATCGACCTTCTGGGGATGAAACCAAATTGTTCTGGAGAGATGGTGGCAGATGCTACAGTCCCTAAACGGTTAGCCATGATTTTTGTTAAAATTTTGGTGTCTGTGTTTGTTAGAGAAATGGGGCGCCAGTTGGCTAAGTCTAGCCTATCCCCTTTCTTGAAGAGTGTGACTGTAAAGGCCTCATGTCCTCCTGGTAGGAGGTGCGTTTCCAACAGGCTTTGGTTGAGTGAGGCTAGCAGCAATGGGGATATATATTTAAAATATTTTTTGTAGAACTCATATGGAATGCCATCTGGGCCTGGGCATTTTCAGTTTGGCGCACCGCAAATGGTAGTCCATAATTCATTCAGAGTAATTAAATTCATTATTTCTGGGTATTGGAAAACAGTGCGGATATGAGCTCTGTTGAGAAATTCTGCCATTTCAGCTGGCTGAATTGGTTCAGCTCAGTATAACTTGAAGTAATATCTTTGCATTTTGATTGCCACTTCAGCCGGTGTGTCCACAATAGAATTATCCAATCTTCGCACCTGTGTGCAGGCCACGCTCGGGCGTGGTGCAAAAAATTTTTTGAAGAAGTATGCGGTGCACTTGTCACCTTTAGTGATGCGTGTGGCCTTGTATTGGACACAAACCCGATGTTTGTATTGCTTTTCAAGTGCGTTGAGGTGGGCTGCTGCCTCCACCCACTTCTGGCCCCTTGCAGGGCTATATCCTGAGGCTGGAATGTTGGACTCCAAGTGGGCCAATTCCGCCAGCGCATACGTTATTAACCGCCGATGTGGCTCGTAAGCATCTGGATGAGAGATGGCGATAGTGGCGGATAGTGTCTTCTTTGAAAGTTGCCCATGTGGAAATGGGGTCCGCGCAAAACGGTGCAACAAACGATTTTGCCAAAGTTGCCTCTTCCACCCACGTGGAAAATCCTGGTGATGCGAGCTCTGGGGGGCGGATTTTGCACCAATGTGGGGCCTTTGCAACTGTGATGGGTAAGTGGTATGTTACCAAGACCAGTCAGTGGTCGGAGAATTCCATTTTTGTTGTTTTGAAGTGGGAGATGTGGGGTTGGAATTTCGCCGGTGCTAGAATAAGGTTGATGCAGGTCATGGACCTTAATTGGCCATTGTGGACATGGGGACGCATCATGTTTTTGAGCAGTGGGGCATGTCGCAGCAGCGCATCCATTAACCCAAGGGTGGCTTTTAGAACGCGTAGTTCTACGTGACCCTGTGGGGCGTGGGGTGAGGGTGGCCACCGGTCCATTGGTGAGGTTAGCCAACAGTTCATGTCGCCAATTAGGAAAGAATCGGGGGGTAGCAGGAGGGATTTGACTGACGAGAAAAATTCCCGACACTCTTGTGCACCGTTTGGGGCGTAATTGTTGACAATTGTGTGTGCAACATCAGCCCATGAGAAGGTGACAATGAGCACTCGGTCATTTAGGAATGTTTCTGAAGATGTAAATTTGAAAAAATTGTTTTTCCGAATTAGCACCCCACAGTGCTTTGACCAAAAGGATAGTGATGGTAGGAGCATTGTTTTCCAAGCTTCCTCGTAACCTCATGGACAGTGGGTTTCCTGGATGGCCAGGATATCCACGGGTAAATTTTTTTGTAAAAGACTCAGTTTCCTAGCCCGGGATGGGGAGGCCTTGAGTCCAGCGATATTCAGCATCCCAGGAGTGAAGGTTTCCCCCATCGCACCTTAGGTGTGAGGGGGTGGGCCCCCTGGCCCACCAGCCTCTTCCAGGTCCCCACGGGCTTTCACAGCAGCGTGGGTATTAGCAGCAATGCTATTGGGGTTTTTGTTAATTTTTGCAGAAAGAGTCGCGTTGGCTTTGGCCTTTGCTTTTTGTTTTCCCGACGTCGGACAAATTTTTTGTGGTGCGGATAAGTTTGGTGCACCGTCAAGTGGAGCAAAAAAAATTTTCAGTTGGGATAGGTCCCAAGTCAGTTTTGATCGGGGCTTGGGTGCAGCAATTGGGTGAGATCAAATCTCCCATCGGATCCTCAGATTGAGTGGCTCATTCAGCATGGGCCTCCCAATCTGATTGGTGATGGATTCCCAAGTTGCTTCCGCCGTGAAGGTCTCCATGTCCTCCTGGCGTTGTGAGTGTGGTATGGTGGTGGTGACCTTAGCCGCTTCCTTGGCTGCAGTCCTATGGGCCTGCTTAGCCTTCTTCCGCTCCTGCGGGGAGATGGGCTTTACCAATAGGTAGCAGCCTTGTGCTCCCTACGGGAAAGCCTCCTTGGTGCTTGTGGTTGGTTCGTAGTGCGCCTCTCCGCTGGCCATGGCCGCTGAGGGGTGCTCTTGGAATGTAACGCCCTCTTTGATGGGGCACGCGTGTGCCTTATGGCCAAAAGCGTCACAGTGGGTGCAAATGGGGGGCGCGCTGTCCACGGTTACCTGGAATGGGTGGGTGGTGTGCCCTGTGATGTCAATAAAGGTGGAGTGCGGGATCTGGGTTAGGTCCTTCGTGATCTCCTCAGTTGGGGTCAGAACTGCAATGGCTTTGCTGGTGCACAGGTGTGGCATCATCATGAAACGTTGCATTTCGAAAGATTGTATTTCGCCATATATGGCGAGACCATCTTTCAGGTGTTGCTCCAAAATGTCACGTTTTACCGTAGTAGGCAAAAAGTCAAATGTGAGGAAAATTTGGTTTGATTTTGTCCATCTGGTACATTTAGTTTTGACGACCCATTGCCCTTTGGGGAGGTCGACCACTACGCGCACCACTGCAGCCTCGTCTGCTGCTATTTTGCTTTTGAAACCTAGGTCCAGCCAACTGCGTGACATGAAGTGAGGTGCAACATACACCGCGGTCAGGAAAATTTTGTGTACATCTTCACAAAATTTTTCCCATAGGGCTGTTTTTTGGATGTCCAGATACACACGGACTCCGAATTCCACTGACAAAAGTGGCTGAGAATGTGGCGTGTTGATGTACTGGTTGTATCGTGCTTGCCACGCGAGTATCTCCGGGGAAATTGTGACCGCCAGTTTTTTTATATTTTTTTCTATTCTGCTGGATTCTCCGGGGCGTTTTTGAACGTTAGAGGCCGTGGGCCTTCCGCCTGCTCCTCTTGCCTTGCTTACCCAACTGCTCCCAGACATGGGCGCAGACTAATCCCCTCTATGAGATTATCAAACTAGATTTAGTCTTGAATTGAATGGGTTGCAAAAGTGTTTGCAACGAGAAAGAAAAGTCCCTATAAATGTAAATATTGTTTGCTATAATAACTTTTTTTAACCCAGATTGTAAATGATCAACGTTCATTATATAATAAGCTGATCAAATCTATTAAATTGTCCATATATATCTCTAAAATATAAGAAAGTCATTTTTTCCTATGGGAAGCATAGAAACTTGGATTTTGAGACTAGGGAATCTAACAGGAGATCCAAAGCATAGTGGTCGAGCTCAAATTGTTATGGGACAAAAGGGTAAGGCTTCAGTTATATTCAATTTATTTGACTTATTCAAGGTAAGTTGACCAGGGGACAGACATTACCAAAACTAAAAACTAACATAACTAATTGATTCAAACAAAACTCCCAAATGAGTGGATTGAATGAAACACACCAAAAAAACAACCAACCAGGTGGGCAGTGGAAACTGCTTATCCCTCCATAGCAGAAGGGAAGGGGGATCAGGGGCTCATATTTGGCAGCAGCTTCCTCATCTAGAGTAGAGTACGTGTCAAAGCATATAGCAAGGGCGTCAGGGCATTGGAGGCATGGGGTTAATATACTAATGATTGGGATTTCATGGAAATTGCCAACTAGGAAAATGGCACTGATATATTCAGCTAGAGCTTTTTTAAACCTTAATGTGGCCATCTGGGAGTTTAATGATTGTGCCAAAAATTGATTCAGGTAACCTTAGCTTTAGGATTTAGTGCTACAGTTACCATGTTCTGGATAGTGTCATTGACATTTTTGTGCAATTGATTCACTGTGATTTTACTCTTTGGGGTGAGGGTTGAGGGGATAACAGGAGGGGGAATACATCCTGTGAGCATCGCCACTGATTTGGTGACAGCTTTGCGGAGGGGATGACAATCTGGTGTGGCAGCTGCTTCAACTGCAAGCTGATGGTCACTGCAAAATTATTCAGCATTTGGCTGTGGGGTATATAAATTGTGGGGGTATTTGGCGTCCCATTCTGCATTAACAAACCGCTCAACTTTCAGAGATGGTTCTTCAATTAGATTACCTGATTTGTCAATTTCAGCTAATAACTCCCATGAGTTCAGGTTGAATTGAATTGGGGAATCGGTGTATGGTTGAGGTTTGATTAATTTATTGGATGTAATATGCGATCAAACTGGGGTCCAATCCAGTGCTTGATTGGAGGAATCATTTGTGGCATTGAGGCGAGGAGGAGGCTGATTGGTGGCTGCAGGTGTAGCTGCATCATCAGGCTTTGGGGGAGAGGGAGGTAGATCATTACCCATACTGGAGCTGGTGCAGGGTGGGCAGCGGATTGGAGGTTGGCAGACAAATAATCTGAGCTGTTGGAAGCAGCTAAGGAGGTGCACTTGCATTTTGAGTGGTCCAACTCAAAACAGGATGGACAGATCATACAAATGCCCTTGACGCGGGCCCAAAATGGATGGTCAGGGGCATAAGGAATAACAGCATGAGGGGTATTGACACAGCAATTTTACTAAATTCAGGGCTGATTATGGCATACGCATGAGGCCCAGCAAGGCATGTGGCCCCATTTAGGACCACAAATCGCAAGATGGGGTTGGAGCCATAGGCTGCCAAACCTTCTATCAGCTCCTGGTGGAGCACCGTAGGGGGGAGGTGGGTGGGCAAACCAGCTAACTGGACCACCAAAGTGGTGTCCTCAGGAACTGGGTCCAAATTGTGGGAAGAGGGGTATCCTGGAATACTGGGGCACAGTTGCCGCAGTGGTGGCATCAGCTTCACAGGTGAATCTGAGATCAAAATAACTCTTATAGGGGCGGAAATCTATAAATCCAGCAGGGTTCATCACTTCCTGAGCCATTTCAATAATGGCTTGGTCATGGTAAGGGAAGAGTTTCCCATAGTCTACCCTTAGGCCGTAATGCATGGTGCTCTGGGGGAGCACCAGGGGGCAGCGGGGTACCACTTGGGTATGAACAAGGTGGGTGTCAGGAACCTTGGGAAAATGAATCATCCCAGAGGTTTGATATGACTGGGCGAGCCAGTCCGAGAACATTTTCCTGCCAGATGGAAAATGATGTGGGGAGTTTCGCCGCTGCCCCACACTGGAGCAGCCAGCGGAGAATCTGAGGACATCAGAGCGAAACTATGGCTGGCGATTTAAAATACTTTCTTGTTTTCTATATAAATTGCTTGGAAAGTTACGCCAAGTGGAAAGAAGTGAGTGGCTTCAGTTATATTGATAAGAAGTTTTTCTGCTAAAATGTCAAATGGGATTAATCTCCTCATACCCAGTCTTTGGAATTATATGACTTGATATATAAATAAAATTATACCCAAATATGATAATTTACTCAGATGTAACTAAAGCCTTATGAAAAAGCCCAAGGATAATCAGAGAAATTAAAGTATGAAAGTTATGCTTAGATAAGATCACTAAACGGTCAGGTAATAAAGAAGAATAACTACAATTTGAGCATGAAGCTAAATTATATCTTTTTTTAGTACTAGATGGTAAGATAAATTATATCTTAAAATGTAGAATCTTATGATTAGTTTCAATATAGTAGCACAAAGTCTATTAAGAGTAATTTAATGAAACAGCCTGTTTGATGTGAAAACTCCATAAATAGAAGTATAAATAAAGGTTTTGCTTATAGTTAATTTTCAGATTTGCTACAGTTTTATACTTAAGATTAAACTTTCTCTCCACTAGATCTCACTTTTGACCAATTTGATTGTTAAATTAAAAGACAGTTTAACACTCCAACTCCCATGACATTGCTTCACAGATGTCCTCGGCCCCATCCCCTGCTGCTCCCAAGTGGGGCAGCATTGTAACTTCTCTGATTGCTTTTGCCTGGCAGGAAAACACTCGCAGCATGGCTCTGCCAGTTTACTCAATTCTTTGGGTCTGTTCATTCCCTCAAGAGACCTTGCTTTGCACCTTGCGTGGGTTCACCCAACTTGTTCCCACCCAAGGGCCTCCCACACTCAAACCTTTGTTTATGTCTTTGCGTCAGCTATGGGCGCTTGTTTCCATATGCAACAAGGCAATTATTGAGCTTGCTTCTGCTACCTTTGCACCAGCTGAGTTTATTAACTTTCATCTTTTAGGGCTACTTTGATATTGGTTTTTCTCCAAAGAGGATGCGTCTGCAGCTTCAGCTACCCCAAATATTTAAAAATACTCCCATCCCTACAGCTTTTACACGCCCCCTACAGATACTACAATGACAATATCTTTTGTGAGCCTACCTTTGCATCTTCCTGTTCAGATGTTGTATGATGGGTTAATGATAGGCCTTTTGGACTATGGCACCACCCTATTCTCCACTGCACTGTACCTACTGATGCAGAGCGCCTTTCTGGCTCTTGTGTCATACCTACCATCAACACCCACCACTCCATATTACCCAGCAGATTTTCACACGTGCTCACCTGGCTGCAGCACCAGATCATCGCTTTTAGGCTAGGTTCAACAATAGTTGACACAATTGTCCCATCTGTTAACTTAGAACATAGCAAGAAAACCTGATTCATACTACTAATACCAACTCCACCCCCTCCTCTGAGGCCATGTTGTCTGCTTTTAAATGGGAAATTTGCTGCCCCCTCTACCTCAACCCACTCAATTTATAGGCCAGCACAAAGCTACTGCTCCCATCAGAAACTTCAGTCACGCATACCAACCCAAAGATGCACCAGCCAATCAGGGTAAGGCTTGTACTATTTTGCCAACCCAAGTGCTATCCCATTAGCTCTCCCATATAAAACTTCTCACCAATGCCTCAATACAATTAGCCAAACTCTATGTGAATTATTAATATGGTCAATGAATCAGGGGAAATTTCTCATCCTCCCCCATTGAAATTGACTTTAGTCAATTTTTGAACTTCAACTTCGATACTCAGTCCAACCCCAGGCAGTATATTCCAAAAATGAATGTCATACAATTCCTTAGTCACTATTCCCTTGGCGTTAATATTACTCTCCTAGATCTTCCCTCTGTGACACCAACCTTCAATCTATCTCTTTTGATGGCACATGGGCTGCCAGGGTCAGCTTTCCCACTTGATTATCATATATTTCTTATACTGAAATCTCACAGTTACTCAGAGTGACCAGTGATGCTTATAGTACCATTTATACCTCCTCCCTATTCATTCTAGAAAAGGTAAGATTAACAGTGAAAATGCCACAAAAATGCCCTAACTGCCTAAACACCACATTACTGCTGAGCACCACCTTACTATTTATTTTGAGGCCTTTGTTGAAATCTTAGCTTGGTTTATGCTCTCTGGTGCTTTTTTCACAGGATTCTAATAATTTAACAGTTGCAGGAGAAGTAAAACTCTCAGCTGATGTTACAGATTTAAGTGATGGTTAACCACAGCCTGATTTTTTATTCAATAACTACAGTAATAATAAGGTTTTTGCATTTTATGTATTTTATTAAGTTAAAAACTAGGGGTAAAAGTGAACCACAATTAAACTATTACCTCCTAGTATATAAAGTAATTTGAGGATAGAAATGAGAGGGGTGAAAAATTCTATATAAGCTGAGGGTAACTCAATTAGGTAATATGTAATTCGACCTATAAGAGCTCTTAAGTTTCTCCTCTCCTCAACTTGACATCAGATGGTGGGTCAAAGCAGGTTAGATGAACCCATGTGGAAATAATCTAATAAAAATAAGCCAATCAGACTTCTTGAAAATATTTTCATTTTTCAGGACCCCCTCCAAGTCTATAATGAGGAGGTGGTTTTCACTTAGAAGTTTGAATTAAATTGTAATGAGACGTGGGGGGACCTTGGAGTGACTCCACTGATTCCGCCGCAGGTTCAGTATACCCATATTTACAATAATGGTGCTATTCTGCAAAGTATGGGGGTAAAAGTATTACCCCAATTGGGGTTATTCTCCTTAGAGTTATATTAGGAGAATTTACTAATTATTTTGTAGGACTCAACCATAAAACAATATTACCTAGTAGTTGCACATTTACATGTCTGACATTATCACCTTTAAGAATTTGGGGGGAGAATAAGGGCGTAGAATTCGCTCATGAAATCTATCAATAGTATTTCCAGAGGCCAGGGACTTGATGGAATATCAAATCTCCCCTTTTATAAGTGACAGTTAAGGGTCCTTCCCATATGGACTCTAGCTTGAAGCTTCTAGCAGTGATGCAATTGTGATTATATAACACTAAATCAGCTATTTGGAAGTAGGGTAGAGGTTGTCTATGCTCATTAGCTGATGATCCTTCTTTGGTGACAGTTTTAGCTAGTTTAGTCATGGATCATACTGACGCTGAAAGATCTGTTGGGCTAATTTTTCAGAGCTTCTCAGGATCGTCAGTCCTAGCAGAAAAGATTTCTTTATCTATTAAATCAGGTAATCCTGGTTCCTGACCATATAAGATGTGGAAAGGAGACATTTTAAGGATTCGATGGTAGCTAAATCAGAAGGGTATAAGAGCACTAGAAAAAATTGATCTCATTGTAGAGGGTCTGAGTTGACCATTTTTCATAGTTTGGAAACAGGGTTCTTTTATCTTTCCACAGTACCATTGGTATAAGGTTTGTAGGGGGCTGAAAAGTGTTGTTGTGTCCCCAGTAAGGTAGCTAATGTCTTGACCACCCTGGAGGTGAATTTTTTCCTATTGTCACAAAATAGGACCTGTGGACAACCATGCCGGGGAAAATATATTGATGTATGAAGGTGTAAGTGGCTTTGGCAGTCTAAGAGGGGAGAGCAACAGCTTCAACCCATTTGGTGAAGAGATCAATGCCTACCAAGATATAGCAATTCCCACTGGTACTCTGAGGTAGAGGACTTACCTCCTTAAACATCTCATATGAAAAGGTTGTGGAGGCGTAGTATGTTGGTATTGATATCTGGGTATAAAGCTGGATTGCTTCTTACAGGTTAGGTAGGCGTCCAGGTTTTCTATGATAGATTCCATGATTCATTCCCAGCAATACAGATCATTCACTCACAAAAGTTTTACGCACTCCACTGTGACCAAGGATAGAATGGACTTCCATTATCACAGGTACTCGCTCATAAGGTCGAAGATAGGACTACTAGCTCGCCCTTACTTTCTTGTAGAACTTTCCGCTTTCCTCTTGGTGTTTCAGGATGCCAGGCTAACAATTTCTTGTGGGTTCATCCTCGTCGTCTAACGTGTCAGGGTTCATAAGGAGGTCATGCAGCCTCTCTGCTTCACAATTATATAGGTGAAGGAAGGGCACCTGAGTCAAACCATCAACATTCATATGGTGGGTTCCAGCTTGGTGCTCAAATTTCATATCATAGTGTTGAAGCTCTAATGCCCAGCGAGTCAACCGCCCAGTGGGATCCATTATATTCTGTAAACACTTCAGGGAGGCGTGGTAAGTAACCACTGTGAAGAAAGTTTCATATAAGAAAGGGCGGTAATATTTTACAGCAAGCAGGACAGCAAGGAACTCCTTCTTGGTGACAATATAATTAAATTTAGCTTTAGATAGCCTTTTTCTAAAGAAGGAGATGGGGTGATCCACGCCAGTATCATCCAATTGAGTCATAATGGCTCCAACAGCGTATTCAGAGGCATCAGTAAACAAGAGGAAAAGTTCATTGTAATCAGGGTGGCGCAGGATAGGATGCTTTTGCAACAACTGTTTTAGCGTCTCAAAGGCGGCCTTCTGTTCAGCATCCCAATATAATGGGGTGTCTTAGCCAATAGAAAACAAGTGGCTCACTCAGCTGGGCGGAATTGGGGATGAATTGATGTTAGTACCCCATCATACCCAAAAACACCTGGATATCACGCAGGGTTTTGGAGACAGGATTTTGGATATAGTCTCAACTTTGTCTTTGAGGGGTTGAATCCTGTCCCTGGAGATAGCTTGTCCAAGAAAATCTAATCTTTTTTGGAAGAAAGCACTTTTTGATGGCTTTAACTTGATATTGGATGTGCGCAGGCGTTGGAAAACTTCCTTTATAGTGTTAAGATGCTCATTGAAAGTTTTATAAAAAACTATGATATCATCCAGGTAGACTATCACACAACTTAACTTGAAGTCCTGTAGAATGAAATCCATGGCTCACTGAAAAGTTGCAGGAAAATTACCGGGCCCTTGGGGTAGTTGTGTGGGTTGGAATAAGCCTTCTGTGACGGTTATGGTTTTCCCTCAGCATCACATTGCCCTGATATTTGATAAGATAGGAAAAGCTGGTATGGATGGAGCAGAAGGTTAGGGAGTGCAGGATCTGGCTAGGCCACAGGATGGGGTCGAGACTGAGGCAGGTGATGGTTAGGACTTGCGTCAGTTCTGGGATCAAACAAAATGATGGTGAAATGGGTGAATTTAAGGTTAGATTAATTTGAGTCAGAATTGCACCAAGTGATGAGAGTGATAGTTCGACCAGCAGGAAATTCTATTTGGCCTAGGATGATAAATGATTGGTCACAGAATATTCCAAAGGACAAAGTTTCAGGAGTGACGGAGGAGTCTGAACTATTCTTGCAGCAGAGGGCTATAAGGAAAGGACCTGTAAACTGGGGGTCTTTAGTCCTGCTTCCTATCAATATGCCTTATAACACTATTTTGCAACTTTCTTAAGTCTTATTTATCTTGTTGATAATTTTTTGGGATTTTCATTGCTATACTTAGACTAACAATGGCCATGTGTGGCTTTAACAAGCAGGATGTGGACTTTGAGAGTGAGTTTGAGAGGGATATTGCTTTTTATACACCTTGTTTTAAAGTCAGGGCATGTTTCTTGGGGTAAGCACGATAGTGACAATCCTCAGAGGGGAGTTTGTTCACAGCACTTGTAACACTCAGAAGAAGAATGGTCTCATGAACCCTGTCGAGATTTCAATATGAATGGGTGATAAGCTAGAGTTCCAGTGGATCATAATTTAGATACAAAGTGAGCTCTGAGGGCGAGTAATAGGTTAGAGCAATGCAAAGTGATTCGATTGAATCAATTAGGGTTCAGTACTCAAGGAAATTCCGTTGAAGCCTCAATGATCAAACGAACTCTACACTGATAGTGAAGAGAGATTGACTAAGTAAAATGTTTTAAATCTGTTGAAGAATACCAAGGGTTAAGAGTTGAGTGGGAGAGAGAAGTTGAGGAGGTTTTTAGAAGAAGAAAATAGAGGAAGAAGGAAGTAGGAGTAGGAGAAGTAGAGAGCACAAGCAGAGAGGGTCTGCCAGTTAGATCATATTAAATATAAGTAGTGAAGCTGGGGCGATTGCCTCATATTTTATTTAAGTTTATTATGTTTATTTGAGGAACCAAC